>CAUZXH010000275.1:0-21581 GCA_963584085.1 Pyrausta aurata
CACCTCGTTTTAAGTGATAATATTTTAAGGACAAATTCAGCAAAATAAATGAAACATTTTTTTGTAAGTAAAAAAAAATATTTTTATACGCTAGTTTTCGAGAAAATGACCTCTAAACATGTAGAAAAAATACTAAAATAAAACACCCCGTGTCGCGTGTTGCTGAGGCGGCGCTCTCGGTCTTTGTAGGGCAATGTCAAAACGCGCCGCCAATCGCCGCCGCGTTGCCTACACGTGTCGCGGCCGCCTCCCCCGCACCCCGCCCCCCGCACCCGCCCCCCGCACGCTCGCCGCGCGACCGACGCGCGCGCGAGTGTCAGTCTGCCACAAAAATTCGATTGAGTTGTGTGCGCGCGCGTCCTGACGTGCGCCGTGCGTCGAGCGGAGCCCGGGGCCGGGCGACCGGCATCAAGAAGCTTCCCGCCGCGCCGCGCCTCGACGTGGCACTTCGAGAACGACGTGCTGGATTGTTTTTACCGGCATCGCGGCACCTAGTACCAAACACCGCCCGCAGACGCTGGATATGGCGGTTTTCTGCACAACGAAGGCCTCCACCTTTATCACATGAGGGTCTAAGATTTGCTGCGGGCGCGGGACTACGCGCCGAAGGTCGAGCAGCTCGAGCTCGAGTCCTCCCGTTGACTACTGCGCAATTACACGTTTACGCGGCAGGGATAACGTGCACAACAGCAACACAATGCTGCAGTTATTCGCCTTCATTTCCAGCATAGATTTAGTGCATACGTGTGTGAATGAACAGTGAATCCCATGATGTCCAGTGTAATAAATCCAGTGCTCGTGTCGTGATAGCTAGATTGGTCATTGGCTGGCTAGTGCTTGCTTCGGAAATCGTAAAATAAGAAGTTATTGTGCTAAATAGGCACGAGTTTTGACTGTAAAAATCTCTCATGTCGTTATTTTTTCATGTTAAATGTTATCGCGGCCGATAAATAAAGATGTACGAGTATTATTATTTCAAAACCAATGTAAAAATAAATAATAGAATCCTAGTTTTAATTTACATAATCGTGAAATAAGATTTGTATTCACATACCTATCTGTACAAAAACTGAGCAAGTGCAATGAATGAAAGTTAAAACAAATAAAGATTTAGGTAAGTTTCTAGCTGATTCTAGGATGTAATCGCGTTGCGTTGCGTGTGCCTGATGTTATGTTTTTTACGGTACCAAATAAATAAAACTTAAAACGAAACTGTGTTTTATTTACTTACGCAATTGTTAGTGCATATCCACTGAATCATAGCGAATCAGTAGTTAGGTACTCATTAGGTAGGTAAAACTAAAAACATCTGTTTAACGTAGATTTTGTGAGATTGAACGCAGTCAGGTCATTAATTTTTAACAGTTTAGGTATGTATTCTTTTTAAAAGTTTACTCTCACATAAGCTTTGTTATTATCAGCAGGAATTTATCAAATAAAATACATAATTAGGTAGCTACTTTCCTTTGAGTATATAGCCCCTGGAGATGCCATACACGGGCGACCCCCTCCGGCAAAGTACGTTGGTCAACTGTTCAAACGCGTTATATAAAACTACTTGAAGTCGCTACACCGCCATTTTGCATCGTTCCGTATCGCGTGACACATCTCTTGAAAAATGGTACTGCACAAGTATTCTCATGTAAAAGGCGATCTGACAGCTCAAATTCGCAACAAGATCGCGTTTCCTACCATAGTTAAGTATTTTTAGTAACTATTAAATGTGTATTTAAGTACAATTTCCATTTAAAGAAAAAACCGTTGCGATACGTAAACGACAGAAAAATGTAAACATGAATACAGTGGTACGGAGGTGAATCGGTCTTAGTGATGTGACTCAACATAATCATTCACTCACTGGCCTTACTGGAGTTAGTTTTATAATCAGTTTTTTTAATTAGATTTTGAATTAAGTAGTAAGTATAATGTATGTTATATTTAAATCTTGTACGGTAAATAAGAAAAAAATACTTTCTTATCCTCTGGTCATACGATGTTGAAATTTAGTCTGAAAATGAAAAGAATTATTGTTGGCTATAAAAATATTTCGAGGTAAAAGGAATATATTTGGTCCGGGATTATGACTGTATATGTTATATACTATATACAGGGCTACAGGCTTACAGGTTAAGTCGACCTAAATCCTGTAAGACGTGGCAGTTTACGTCATGCCTGACTGATTTGACTATCGAACCCTATATTCAAAACTTTACCGTTAAGTTATCGGACTTTTAATTTATTTTATAAAAACTCCCGATTTTTGTCTATTGCTCCCCTTTTTCGTGTTTTGTCCCTCAACTTTGTATTCTTTTCGCCAATTTTTGTGTAGTATATTAGTTGCTTTATTATTTTTAACACTACATCACAAGTAACTGAACCAACTAAGTCTAAAAGCCTTATTGAAATCCTTGAGTGGTTTAAGTATAGATCTGCCAGCTGCTGCATATTTCCTTTAATCACATTAAATTATTGGCTTTTGGGTTCTACCGATATGTACGTACATATCGGTTTTTAACCGACTTAAAAAACAAACATTTATGTTTGGCTTTTTAGTTTTTTTCAAATCGGTTTTTTCATTATTATTTATTATTGTTCCAGGACAACCCTAGTGCAATCCTAATGCAGCCAGTGTAAAACGAAAAATGATTTCTTAAAACAAATATTCGTAGATATGCATTACCTGTGTTATTCTGTCTTAACTTTTTACGTAAATTAACGTTTATAGAATAGAATAATCAAAATGTGTAATTTGAAGCTCATTAGTAAATATATATCATATATTAAGAGGCTTCGATTAGGACTAATCTACCTGTTAAATATTCATTTAACAGGTAGATTAGTCCAAATCCAAATATTCATTTGTTAGGGTTATTTCGCTGTAATGGACAACAATCAATCACCGATCAAGTCACTATGTATCAGGATTACTATTTCTTAAAAATATACACATATTCACAACTTGAATTTATAAAAAATCACATGAAAGAAATTTTCAGCGAGAATCATTCAGTTCATTCAGCAAACTGATCTGACTCATTCTTCGCGTGTCACATCACTATCTTGTTCGTATGTATGCTGCGTAGTTACGTGAAAACTCTGATTGTGTGCGTGTAATGTTTCATGTGTTGAATTTTTTTGTAGTGTGCGTTTATCGCCACAGCAAAATTTGTGTCTGTTGAGTTATTCATCTAATGGTGGTGTGCTGTACGTGTTTACCTCACTCCCCCCTAAAAGTGGTGAAAAAATTTGTTAGACGCGTGTCCGTATTGGCATCTCCAGGGGGCTATATACTCAAAGCTACTTTCAGTTTATCATGCCTACGATGAATGAACACATACCTACTTAAGTTGAGTTTCTGTCTCAGTTTATCATAATAGGTACTTAACCAGCTGTTAGTGTTTAGTCTGGTGTTTAGGGATCTGATTGCAGTAACAATTAGTTTGTTGTAGGTACACTGAGATACTTTGATAAAGGTAGGTAATCGAATGCAGTCTACTGATGTGGGGGGGTCTAAAAAATAGGCGCGCCGCGGTGCCCCCCTCCCGCTCGCGGTCATTGCACCGGCGCTACATGAATGAATGAGATAGGCATTAAATGAAAGAGACGAAAGGCGATGTCACGTGTGGGGATCTCTGAGAGTAAACAAGACAGGATGCTCTTTTTAATAATTATTTTTTTTGTTAGGAAAAATTAAAATGAAAATGGGACAGATTTTTTTAAAAAAAATGCTTGGATCCTATTTCTATGATATAGATAGATACTCTGTTAAAATATTATCACTTAAAACGAGGTGACCTTATATAATAAAACTCCTTACAAATATATCTGACTAGTTAATCAAATACTATAATAATTTATCCTCCATAAAATCCTTAATGTTATAACAACTTTTATTTATTAGTGTTCTTGAGCTGATTTTTAAGGCTCTGTATGAGTTTTTAACTTGCTATATTAGTGGCCAATTTAGCGATCCAGGTATTTCAGTGCTCCTTTCATATATCTTCAAATGAAGAAAAACCTTACATGGATTTATTTTTATTACCGATCATCAGAAACAAACTTTTTTGATGAAATTTCGTACTTACTTCCATCGGTAAATGTATTAAGGGCCAGATATTCCATTTTTACGATGTTTCGATTGAGTTTAAACATGGAAACACTAATTATTTAAATCTCGAATCTATATATGTTATAGAAGAAGATTACTAGAAAGCTGGATTGTGATTGGAAACACGATTGTAATTACTTTGCTCGATAATAATTGCCTCAGAAGTGGGCCCCTTTTTTTTCGTATTTTCTATGTAGTTTTCAAATTATTGGACTTATATTTATGAAAATCACATATTTTAGTAGGTAATTCCATTCTACACATATACATGTTAAAATGATTTCAAAATGTTTGTTATTTAGATCAGAATAACGAAATATCTAAAAACACTTTATTTGACCTATTTCGACTTTTTTGATCTTGATTTGCTCAAGCTACACAGATGTGAGGAACAGAGGATTATAAGAATATACATTTTGACCACATAAGTGAGATCTCAGCTATGAATCAAATGATTTTTTTTTAGTTTTTATCGGTGTTATGTTCAGGCAAAGAAAGGTCCATTTTTTTCATTAGTCTGTATTCTTTCTTACAAGCAGCAAATTCTTCCAATTGTCTTTTTAAGATTACTTTAGACACCAAAGATGTTTAGGGCGTCCAATCGTTTTTTTCCAGTTTTATTAACATTTTCATTCATAAAACACTGATTTAGTGATTCTCACACTTGTGACGATGGTGATTCGCGCAACGACTTTGACGCAACAGTTGATCGTCGTGTCATCTCTGTTCTATACATGCAAGCAGAAATAGCGCTATCTTTTTATTCAAATGACAAGCACGAGATACCATTTCCTCATTCCCCTTGACACCACTGCGAACGCTGGACCTATGTCAATTTTTGCAATTTTATTTGCGTACTTAATTACGTAAAACACCTAAGAACTAATAATAGCTAATTTCGCCGCGCCGCGTCACGCTCAGTTGGATCAGCACCAGTCTTATACTAATCAAAGGTCGCGAGTTCAAATCGGGGGTATCATGAATATTTTTCTACATAGTCACAATATTTTTTTAGAAAACGAAATAAGTATTTATTTTAATTTTTGGACATTTTAACATTTAAAATAAAAAAAAAAAAAAAACTAATTAAATTTTTAGGTTTTTTTTTAAAGTAGCAAATCCTATTAAAAAAACTACATAACAATGAAAATAAATTTCAAAAAGAAAATTAGTATCAAAAACATCATCACCATGCGGATAAATCTCCTCAATGCCATGAGGATGGAACCCCCAACCTCTACGTGTTAAGCAAAATAAAAAGAGAAAGGCTGTAGCGACATATATAATTGTTGTGAATAAATGAACTATATTTTTGTACCAATCGTAGAGATGAATCCGTTTCTATAGTAACAATATAAACAAAAAGCATAAAACACTCATGTCAAATTATTGTAGTTTTGAACATTTTCTCTATTTGGAAAAATCAGAGCTAAACCATAACTGTAGGTTTAGCAGTAATCTCAAATGCTAAAGCTGTGCCCTGGTGACTCTAGTATATTGGAGACGAGAAAATATTATATGAATTTGAGGGAGGGAGAAAATTATTAGGTGATAGGTCTATATTAATTTTATTTATTTATTTACATCTAGACTCCTGTGACAAAATACAAACATTGGAGGTTAAGTTAAGGTCGGTCTAGCTCTCTTCGTGTATGGAACTCAGGTTTCCATGTTATTTACGTACGTACGTACACATTTTCTGAATCGTGTAGTAATAATGCATTGACTATCTATCTCTTATTTGGTGACATGGACTTGAGCGACGAACATGGAGATTACTCAGTATAATCCAATTATATTTGCATTCAGAAATGTCAAATCTGAATAATTTTTTCAATTTTGTTCTGTCGAAAATGTGTGGAGACTGTCTTAATTTTATTTTTATAACCGTTCCTCAAATTGCTGTTACTGAATATCCAAAACAACTTTGGTGTTTGTGACACATAATAATTCTATTAATCTTGTAGTTAGCGCCAAATGGCGCTTCGGGGTCACGAAGGGTTCCGTACCATTATCTATGAAAATGGCATAAACATCATATCTGTTGTCAGGGAGTCCCATACAAAAGATATGAAGTCCTAATAATGGGGCAGCCCCTCATTATTATCATTATCAGAGTAGATAAGTTGTATGAGAGCAACCTGAAAAAAAAACTGTTTTTTAAGTTTTTGTTTTTTCAACGGCAACATGAATACATCCTTCCTGAAAATTTCAACTGTCTTACTATCACGATTCATGAGATAAACCCTGGTGTTGCCCTTTCGGTGTAGGAACTCATGCTCATCATAATTCATTCCTTGTAGGGAGGTGTCTCAAAAATATTTTAAAATACATATTTTAGGCGGTGTGATTAGGATATAAAGAAACCCATGCCAAATTACAGTTTTATAGTAAAAAAGGTCTATAAGCTAGACTACAAAAAGTCAAACATGGCAAAACCATATATGGTTTATCAAAGTAATTGTGTGGGTGCGGTGCTCTAATTAACAAACCTAGACAGTTGAAATATGGCATCTAGCTAGGTAATAATGTGTAAGCGAAGGAAAAAATCTGAAAACAAAAGAAAGTTTTTTAATTGTAGGGTCTGAAACCGTTATAATTAAGTGGATGGAAGCTTGCACAAAATATGTATTAATGATTTATGAATAAGCAAATAAATATTTCTATAAAAAGTTATGATATCCCAACAAAAACATCAATGTGAAAAATGATAGCCAAGTTCAATGCTCAGTATATTTGATAGTGAACTTCGCCGAAAAAAGTATTGCATCTAAATGAGAGATTACTACTAACTACTTTTGCCTTACTATTTTCTTACTTTCTAACACATGATAGTCAAGTCATTTTTATAGTTCAGGCTGATATTAAGCGAGTATTTTAAGCGTGGTGTGGGTGATTAATTTACTTGAACCATTTCACGGGACATCCAAAATATACGCGGGCGACGTCGCGGGAGACGACTAGTAAATAAAAAACTTTGATATTATTAAAGGATTACTGAAACGATAAAGAAACCTTTGTCTTTAATTTAGCTTTCCATATTTGTAATGTTAAACGGAAGCGTGAAACATACTGCGCAGACCCTAGATAAACTGGGAACAGGGCAAGAGAATGATGATGATGATTTGAAATGTTATGAATTTCAGTGTGTAAAAAAAACCATGACAAAATTCTCGTGATGGGTGAACTTTGACTTATATACCTACTGGTTTGTACGGAACCCTAAATTTGAAGTGCCATATCTGTAATGGTCTTCAGTCATCATCAATTGGAAGACTGATGGAAGATAGTAGTGAGACTATAACTGTGTCGACAAAAAGGATCTTAATATAAACCACCTAAATGTTATTACATTACATTTCCTACACCTATGGGTTGGCTGGAAGAGGTATCTTTTAGGGATAAGCCCACCTTTGTTCACATTGTGACTTCTTGTACCTATTTTCTGTACATCTTATAAGTGCAATAAAGAATATAATAAATGTTATCGGATATTCTTTCTTGTTTTTATAATGGTTACAGGTTGCTGGCATAAAGTGCTGACCAGTCGTGTGAGAATGAAATGCCACTCTTTGCGTTCCTTGTTCTTTCGATAAACGTTTAGACTAAAAAGCATGTATGGTGTACTAAAGAAACCATTTTGTAAAAGTTCTTAGGGGTTCTGCTAGATGGCGTGGGTATGTTACTTACAAAAGCGCATGAAGTATATTATTCAAGAAAATTTTGTTCCTTAAATAAACACTAGATGGCTTAATTATACATGAGATTTGTAAGACAAAGTTGACAGAAAAAGTTTTGTGCGGGGGTGCTGGTGGGGGAAGCGCCCCGCACTTTTAACAAGGGGGCGGGGCTTATGAGATAATTTGACGGAATAAGACGGCCTTAACAGCACAAAATTAGGCTCTCGATGAATTTATGATCAAGAGGCGTCGTGATTATGTTTTAATTATGAACGTCACGTTCGGGGATGGGTAATCAGAGTTCAAAAGTCAGGGCATTAATACTGACAAGGGATATAAATTATTCACAAGAGATTCGACGCTAATATACTAATATTTGAGAGAGTGAAAAACTATTTCATAACGGAAAATTATAATAGAGTTAGTTAAAGGCATGCGGCCGGATAGCGTAAGATACGGGGTTCGATTCCTCAACTGACACAGTTGTTTTTTATGTATTAGTTTAGTTAGTAAAAGTTATGGATTTTATGAATCTAGAAGCAAAATAGCAATTTTAGTGGCCAAAGCAACAAGATTGCAAAAACACATTTCTATCGTGATTCGTGACTCATGTCAGTCATCAAAGAACCATCCTCCCAAATCTTCGTAGTAAAATATACGTAAGTTGTCCAAATTCCAAATTACACAGAATGCGAAGAGAGCTGCGTCGTTGGACGTCGCCATATGGCTATTACGAACTAAGCACCTCTGGACGGATCCGAATCGTCCCAACCGGGTCCGGTGAACTTGGAACAAACTTGCCGAGTGAAACTTCTGCGCGATTATTAAACGTTATGCTCTATCGGGGACATTGCGGATATTGGTTCAACACGTAACTCTCTGACACATTGCTTTGCGTTCAAACTTAGGAAGGACACACCACACATTGACGATTGGATTATAAAGAAACCAAAAGACTAGTATTTCCAAGTTTTAAAAAAGCTAATAATAGTAATTCCGACTCGAAGAACCAAAATTTATTAAAGCTTATAATATTTTAAATAAATATTCGTCAGACAAACAGATAGAAGTATAACCCATAAAAAATCAAGTGCTATTTGAACCAGCACTCGTAGGCGGGGTCCATCAATTGATATCGCATTTGATATCGAGCAGGCTCGGCGAGGGTGGCATTATAATGACCCTGGGTTTGCTGTAACAACATCTTTATACAACCCACTCGCCGCACGGTTTTGATTTATTATGATGGATTCAGGACACCCTCGAAACAAGATTTGTGAGTCTTGCCTTTTAAAAAGTTGTCCGTTGGTTGACCTTATCTATGTTATTATTTCTGTTCAGCAAATTGTTGAGATTGAGAGGCACCTACAGATATATTTTTAATGTATTAAAGCAAGAAAAGAAAAAAGCCAAGACTGGCTAATAATATAGCGTACAATACTGACGCAAGTAGATAGAGCTCGTACCCATGTACTTATGGACGGGAAAAGCTTTCAAAATTGAAATTCGCACCTCATCTCGGCTAATGATATTACGCGAGGACATGCGTGACGCTATAGATGGTTAGATACAAATCACATTACGTTGAAGCTAGGCTGCACGGACATAAAAGAGTAAGCCCGTGCCACAACCGCTGCCTGCGGCGGCTATAAAACGAGTGCCACACGCACACCCCGATCGATCAAGGCCAGACGCCAACGTTGGCTCCAATGTCTTTTTTACCACATGCGAACATCACAAAGAGCAAATAAAAGGAAACGCGAACAACGGGGTTGTTAACTTCCTACTTGTTCGTACTTTTCAAGGTGCGGGTTGCATGAAAACGCGTTGGTTACTTCGGTCGGAGTTTGGAGGGTTCGTGCGATTCAATAATTTTACTGAATAATTACTCTGATAATACCTATTGTCTGATATATGAATCATTGAAAGTTATCTTAACAAAAGCATGTTCATGTCTATTGTGTACTTATTTTTGAAACCTAGTTTCAATTTTATTATCTCTATCAAATATCCAAATAGATTTCTCTGTAAAATAAAATATGCATGCTCACAGTAATTGTATGCGGAAGGCATACAATACAACACAGCTGAGACGATCTTTATTTACTGGATGGCAATGAAAAGAGCCAACGAACTTTATCAGAATGAAGAGATAGTGCTTTTATGTGTCTTCCGAGAAAGCAAATATGGAATCGAGACCATTCGTTAGCTGGATATGTGCGTAGTTGCAATGAAGCTGGCTACTCTCCAAGATCTTGGAATCAAGTAAAGAATCCTTGCCAGGAGCAACTTAGCGCGTCATCATGATACATGACTCAGCATCTATTCTACGAATACAACACCCGAAAAGGTCTAATTCAGCTGAAACAAGCCTATAAAGTTATATTAGTCTTGGAATCCTGTATCGATATCGTATGAGTCATCTGTCTCGGCAATGTAACCTTCTAAGAACACTGAAAACTCTACGGGACTGTAGAATGTCGTTTAAATATGAAACATAATCTGAAATAATACTAATGGTTAATGTAGTAGTACTCAATGTTTGTAGTGCAATTTATTGTCACTAAAAGCATAATCTTGGATGTTATCAAGATTTTCTAGTTAGGGAGGATGTACTTTTTTGTTGGTTCTGCAATATTATGTTCCTCCATTATTGGTATATGGATGGAGCAAAGAGTCAAGACAATAACAAGTCTAACAAGTACAATGTGTTTTTATCATTAACTATTGACCTTTTGTAGGTGTACACCTAACCAGCAATAAAGGATTATGAAATTCAAGGTTTGATTACGCTTCAGTCTTCGGTTTTGTCAACGTCTAATCTAGACAGCAGACAAATCCTGCTAATTGGGAGAAGCCAAAAGAAGTATAGGCGCCACCTCAAAAGAAACCCTAAAATGATTTCAAAGACGAAAAACTTAGCACAGTTACTTTTTTGTGACGGCTCAATCAAACGGTTAATAGTTGTCGCTGTAATTATTTCTAATAACATAGTGGCATTGTGTGACGTATTGCTGCAAATAATAGTGAACACGTACACGCTATTTCAACATTTTATTTTATTTTATTTTATTTATTAAGAAACTCTACAGCTTTTTTACAGTTTGCTTGATACATATAAACAATACAATAATTCACTTAAGCCAATTACAGAGTTCCATTACATGGTTATATCAACAAATCGTACATGAGTAATATAACTAAGAGTAAAAGAGTCACAGCCGACCCATCATCGAGCCATCAGATAAAGTACCAGATGGTTGATTTGAATGACGTAAAATAAAAATAATAATACGCAGTCAAATTCTTTGAACAGATATCACTCACGGCTTTCGAAAGAATCGGCCTCGTGACAATTAAATATAGATATACATCATACAACTTACGAGTACCCCCCACCGAAAACAGTAGACAATCCTTTTCTAACATTTAAAATATTATCAGTGAATTAAATTAAATTAAGTATTTGATATTTGATTCGAAAAGATCTCAGTGTACAGCGATAAATTACCTATAAAGAAAGATTATAAGTTTGGTGTTTATCATATTTTAAAATGAATAAAATTCGTCAAAAATGAACATCAAGACTGTTTACAACGTTCGACAAGCAAATAAAAACGGACCTTACTTAACAATCGAATGAAGGATTCTGAATTAGATGACAATAAGCGGCGACTAAACAGAAAAAAGAAAAAAACCATTATTTTGTTTATTTACCTCTAATTTTTACGGACATAATACTGTGATTTCATTTCAAATCGCAGTCGTCTCTTTAGTGCGATTTTGCTCATATTGAACATATCTATGTTTTTATTATTAACATTGTAAGCTAAAGGTAAACGTGTCATGACAGCATTAGCGGCATATTTGGTCCTGTTCCTAGGTATACTAAATAACGGGGTATGTCTGGTTCGATATTTAGGAGTATTAAAGTTCACTTGCGACAATAATTTGGGTGTATCCAAGTTACTGCGCAGTATATCGTGTAATAAGCATAGATCCAGTACCTCGCGTCGCGACTCAAGGGACAAGAGATTGTAATGACAGCAGTATTTAATAAAATAATTTCGATGTGCAGATAGTTCTCAAAATTCGATCTTAGGATAAGAAACACGCGATCGTAAAGTTTCGAGAAATTCACTTATTGGAGATATTGGGTTCGTCCTTTTTACCGACGTCAAAAAAGGAGGTAATTGTAGTTTTAAACTGATGTCGGCACGGTACTTATTAGATCTTTTATTGCTTGTAACATAATTTTCCTACGGGTTTATACGTTCGTACATAAATATAAAACTCATGGAAGTCCATTTATCCAACTGTCATACTAGTCTCCAGTTCCCACTTAGCACTCTCCATAAATAGGTAGTCCGAAATAGTTACCATCAAAGTAAATAAGTTTAGTCTTTATTTGCGAGAAAGTAAGTGAGTAAGTCTTTATGAACACAGTTACAAAGATCTGAAAACTTTTAGAAATCTAGTGCATTTTACAGATAAGTTACAAAGGCAAATATTAAAGCCACCTACTAAAAGCCATAACTTGGCTTGTAGCTCCAGCTTTTCGGCGAAATTCCCGTGAACAGCGAGCGCCAGCTGTAGCAAGTGATTTATTGCGGCGCCGGAGTATCGCCAAATCAGCACTTCCATTAACATTTCAGGAAGTCGTGTGGCCAACACAACGTTGGAACTTGCATTCGCTGACCGTTTTCAGAAACACAACACTTTTGTTGTCTTCGCAACAAATAAGTACTCGTAAACAACATCAATGTGTTACTTGTATTTAATGATCCGGATAGAATCAGATGTACCCTGTGTCTTTATCATGCAGCAAGCACTTTTATTTCATGGCCATTTCAGTGCCAAAAATTGTTATCATTAAAGTAAGAGCAAAATGTTTAGTTTAGTTTTAAGTGTCACTTAAAGGAAAAATTTTGTAAAAATATTTTGGTGCTGAATAAACGTTTTTTCTTTCTTTCTTTCTTTATTTTTAAAAGCACACATCTGCACATGTCCTGCAATACATAGGTGCACGTCAGTGCCATTTTCATATGTTCGTGAGATCAAAATGATTCGTGTCGTGTATTTTGTATTTCAAACAAGGCCCCAACCATTGTCACTGATCTCGACAAACTCATAAATGAGATACGAGTACGGTATTCAAGTAAAGCATAGTAAAGAGTAGGAGACAAGAACAGGACGAAACAGATGTTTGTATAACATCTCGAAGGCGGAGTTATTACTTGAGTGCGCCCTACTTTGCTCGGATATCCGCCACATAACTATTATTGGGAACATCTGTAGCATTCGCGAAGAACCCTTTCGCAAATATAGATGTGTGAATTAGGTACATACTTACTTTGTACGAATGTAAAGATCACTGATATATTATTATCCTCAGCTGGCCTGACTCGCAGCTCATAAATGTTTTTTAAAAATAATGTTAAAAAGAAAATTACCATAACATAGTTGTTTTAAGCTAATTGTTACTGACATCATTTATGGATTCTGTCCGAAATAAAAGATTTTTAATTTATAAGTACTTTTTGCATATTTTTGAAGTGAATCGATACGGCGAAATATAAGGTCACTTTGTTTTAAGTAATAATATTTATGGGACCGATTCAGCACAATAAATTAATATTTTTTTTTATAGAAAACACTTTTGACGTCGCGTTTGGTGTATTGGTTAGCGCTCCTGACTATTACGCCGGCCGTCGCGGGTTCGAATCCCGCAAGGGGCAAATGTTTGTGTGATGAGCACGAACATTTGTACCTTTGTCATGGATGTTATATGTATTTAAGTATTTATGGGAGACGCCCCCGTCATAATCGTTGTCTGGTACTTCGTAACACATGGAAGAAAATTCCTTACCACGAAACCAGACAATTGGTGTGTTGTCTGGCGCATATTTATTTATTTTTATATTTACTTTGGGTTTTTATCCGCTATTTTTTGAGCAAATTGGAGACTAAGGTAATATTTTTTTTCAAATTTTATTTTTTTATTAAATAAGGCTAAGATTAGAGAAAAAGAAGATTTGGGCATTGAATTGAGAGAGGTGAAGCCGATGACGTAGATAACATTTTAAATTGTCAGGGTGCTGTTTTAAAATATTATATTTTAAAGAAAATAATAAAAATTGAAATCTCGATTTTCCAAATAATAATGATAGTCCTGTCCTATCCTGTTTCTATGATGTATACTAAGCCACTGTTAAAATATTATCACTTAAAATGATTTGACCTATATCATGATCGATTAAAATTAGTTCTATCAGCCTTATGCAAGTGGGTGGGCTGAATCTAAAACAGACAAACTAAAACAGAAACTCATCAATATTAAAATGCTTTCGACAAACATTTTAGAGATTTGGGCCACGGCACTGCCACTTAAATTTTTTTACAGACAAAAACGAAGCTTGGTGTAGTCTGAAAGATTTTTTTAATATTCACCAATTCGATAAGATAAGATAACTCTTTATTGCACATCAAATAGGTAAATTACGAATTCGTTAAGAGGAAATGTACCTATAAGTTAGGCGGTCTTATTATTCGATTGTGTCCATGAACAATTATTTCTGATATAGAGAAAGGGTGGGGACTGGGGTGTAATGGGATAAGAGAAAGATAGGTAATTATACTTTAGTACTTCTAGAGGCAAGAAGACGTTTAAAAGCAGATGAAGTTTTGTATGGAAAATCGCAGACATAGAACGAAAGCTATTGTAAAACATGATTTGGTCACATATACGAGTACAAAAGGTAACATGTTTATCGATGTCTATTTAAAATCAAACACACATCTACTTTGTGTCGTACTTGAAGTTTAAACCGTATTTTTCTTTCATTCCAAATAATAGTCCATGTTATTGAACTTGATGATTCAGCCTCGTGAATTATCCAGTACCGTTGCAATCGGTGTGCAATCAGCCAATCGCACACCATCACACGCGAGCACAGATTATTCACCTCGAGGCCGCCGCTACCTCTACGCTTCTGCCGAAGGCTTTTGGGCACCTTCCAAACAACGGAATCGATACAAACGCGAGATGAGATGCTGCTGCAGCTAGATCAAGGAAGAGATAATAGAATAACTAAACTAAACGAATTTGGTGTTAATGGTCCTACTAAGACTGCAGGTAGGTACTAATATCCACAATATTGCTTAAATAATCATACTGATAACCTTTCGAACATTGTGTAATTTGTATGATCCGGATAGAATCAGATGCACTCTGCGTCTTTATCATGCAATGCTTTCGAAATATAAATAACCTATCTTACACAAATTTTTTTTGAAATCGGATCAGTATTTACTACGACGAGTGCCCGATATTAGCGCATACAAACTATTATAAGATTTTATGCTACCTCCCTCACGGATTTTGTCATTCTTTTGTTTATGCGACCGCCGGCGTCCTATCGATCCGTGACCGTGACACTTTAAAATCAAAATACTTCCATGATCGAAGCAAAAAGTAGGAATACCTATATTTGATTTCGTCTTAAAGAAAATATAGGGAATAATAAAGGAAGATTGTTTTCAGATCGCTGCAAAGTGTACAGTAAATATAAAAATGGTTTTTTAATCAAATAAAAAATAACTTTTAATTTTTATCATGAATCATATGTACAAAAACATCAATTGTGTTAGGGTCGGTCCGGATATCCAGTGGGAGGTACTGTTGGTAGCGTCGTACCTAACTACCGATGTACCGGATACGGAACTCCAAAAACTACAGCCTGTATAAACCGCCCCAGGCCATTGCGTGTCTGTCTAGTTCGTGTACTAAGTTGTACTAACATGATTGGTGAGGAACTTGGTGGTGGTGGACGACGTGTGGGACAAACAATACGCCTTTAGCAGCTAACTACAGTTTTCAACATACATCAATAGATGGCGCTATACGTACTTAACTCCCGGCAACCCTGCGATTCACCCAGACTACTTGACCTGAGACGAAATTATGGAAAGTTGACAGATGGACGGACAGCGTGACGTGAGTTAGACTCGCGCACGTGTAGGGTTCCGTACAATTATTGTATTTTTTGGGAAGTCTTAAGAGTTCGCTTTTAAAGACTTTAAATTAATAAAAAACAATCGTCAGACTCCGTCAAGATTGAAGTAAGAAGGAAGGAATTCAATTGCAAGCAATATTATTTTAATCAATAATATTAAAAATGATAGTATGTGCAGAAAGATAAGAAAAAATAAGGCCCGTGAGAACGCAAACAAAAAATAATCGACTGAGGTGAATAGTAGATATTATGAATTGATGATGGTAGGTAGTTAGTTATCTTTCAAAGGTTATAGAATTCAAAAACATGAACTAAGTGACAATAACAACTCTTTAAACTACAGTACAGAGATACTCATACAGTAGTTTAAGAAAATAAACAATAATAATTAAAAATCTTTTTTGCACACCATAGACAATTAATTAAACAGCTTTATTATTTGGTATTCGTGCAATTTAAAGGAACAAGAATGAGGAATTCGTGCTCCTACCAACTGGTAATCAGTCAGGGATCAAACGAATGCCGAGAGTCGCATAACAATGGAATTTTTATTGTGTCTCGTTTACACATACTTGACGAGTTAATAAAATTTAGCTTTAAAATAGACCATGTGCGCAGTCTACAAAAGTTTGATGACCTGGGTGCATTGTCTCGCGATTACACGTACGTAACTAATAAACGTTTCGCACGATGACTTCTGTTTGTAAGCTAAATTACTCCAGGATAATAATACGCAATTGAGTGCTAACTGAAGTAGGCAACTAACTCCCGTGTTCCCCTCACAAATGTGTTTTAAAGCAAAATTATCTTGTTTCCGCGACCGCCGGCGGCCTTACGATTCCAGAGCGTTTAAGGTAAATAATTAATTATCTCACGCCAAGCAGCTGATCCAAATTTTAGTTAAGAGATAATTATAAATAGTTTGGTCCTCAGTCCCATCACGCGTACAATAGTAATAAATTAGTTATAGCTAATAAGTCCATACCAACATATTATGTTAAGAACATAAGATAGTTATGCCGAGTACTTTTTCGCAAAATTACGAGTGACAAATTCATATCTTTGTAGATAAATGATTTCGAAGTCCACCGGTTGCATAAGTAAATAATAATATCTGTAAAAGGTTAGAGTGATCACCCCTTTTACACGATTTATTATTTAAAACAAAATTGAAGGCGACATTGAAGTTTATAAGTTACTGTTTATTACACCAGGTTTGGTGGGAGACAGCAGATTGACGGACAGAAATATTATAAGCATAATATTTTTGGAACACGCTTTCTAATGCGGTACTGATAAATCATCGAGGTGTACACTTTTACATTCAGGATAATGAGCAAGTCCAGCATGTGGGCAGGACACAGCCCACGCCGTCTTGCCTTTTGCGGCGACATGTCAGGCAAGCTTTCATTGCATTACAGCAGTAGTAATGCAGTACGTACAACACTTATCTTATTCTGCACATACCTAGTAGAAAGCTATGTAGGCGGCTTTAATTTGATTGCCCACAATTTCACGTGCGAACTGAAGCTGTTCAATCAGAAATAGTTAGCATGATCGATTAGCGCAGATTTAACACGCCCTTCCTTCAATGTGATATTAGGTATACCTACTTAACTAGATTTTGCTGAATTACAGGGTCATGCTAGCAAAAGTAGTTATTTTATTATCACTCATGCATGGATTAAGCTTATTTATTATATTATCTTCTGTGGTTAAATAAAGAAAACACTCGAAACTTTTTATTTTGAAATACCCTTCAGGATTGCGAGAAAGAATTTCATCTGCCGTCAGATAAAGCAAGATTTTATTAAAACCCCTAACAGTAACCGGGTGACCTGGTTTCCCTTTAATCAAGCATAGGTACTGCAACGAAATTTGACAAAACGCTTTTAATCAAGAAAATGCGTTCTTCGCTCGCTACAAATGTAGGCATCGACCTATTTTTCCGGAATATCTAGATCTAGATCTGAACAATGTTATTTTAAGTATTTAAGCTTTTATGATTGATATCTGTTTTGTGTGCTATGATTAATAAAATAAATAAATAAAATAAATATCAGCTTTGTTTACGCGTAATACGGACAGTGGTCAATATTTACCCGCGATCGTAGGAGTGTGGGATTCCTTTCATTGTGTTGTTAATGCGTCGACACCCCTCAGATAATGGTAGCGTCGATCGGAACTTCATTCTTTTACAAATGAATGTATAAAGTTGCGCTGAAACGGCCCATTAGGCGGGTGGGTTGGAAAAATTACATCGCCGCGTGGAATTGTATCGGTATGTAAGAGAGGGTCTTCCCGCTCTCACTTTTAATCAGCACTCCCCTCGAGCTGAGACCTCTTAGTGTCAATTTATTAACACTTTAAATTGGGCGTTAAATTTGAAGGGACTTTATTAGTTCTAGTCATTGGTTTCAGCCGAAACATCTCAAATGGATGAATGAACTCTCGCGTAGGCTAAAAACACGACTGACTGAGATCATCAAAGCTTTACTCATTGTTCAAATTTTAATGGTCAATAAATTACAAACAATTCTGCTTCAAGAAATCAGGTAGATTAGTTTCGTTCGCGACTGCTGCCCTTTCTTTGTTTTAAACATGAGCCATTGTTTTATTTCCCGATGAAAACAAACCAAAACCGGCAAAACCTCTAGTTCAAATATAGAAAGCGGCGGGCGCGGAAGATGCGCAGGAGCTGTGAGTCAGCGCAACGGCTGCAGGCGTCCTTGCCAACGGTCGCCGTTCGAAGTTCGAACTCAACATGACACACCTCGCAAAAACACGACTTTCTTATTGGACGCGACTGGTTAATTGGTACTCGTTTAACGGTCTTTACGACAAAAAATACTGCGTAGGTATACAATGCATGGCATAAGGCAGAAACTGGTTCAAGTCAGTTGACAGATAATAGGACTAGCATTACTTATGTTTTTGTGCTGATAGGAATCAAGATCGGTTTCAAACATAGGGCACCTATGTTAGTAGATGTCTGCTTTTGTAGTATGTGAGAGTTCAGAAAATATATTTTATAGTTTATGTAAAAAAATATATCTATAGTTTCAAACTATAAAATGTAGATGGTAAATAACAGAATGAGGTAATGTTCATAGTGTAGAGGGTAGATTTTGATATTTAAAAGGTACTATTTTCACTGTGAAAACAGTAACAATAATATGACTACTTTAAAAACTTTAAAATTTACAGGTAAAAGTTTTATCAATATGTATGAGCCGTTGCTAACTTGATAACAGATTTAGGATTGGGTGCATATCAATTAAATGTAATGGAGAGTGATATGGGGTACTAAGACCCAGGTAATCCCAGGTTGTAAAAACATTTAAAGGTTTGTGATAGGGATTTTTTTTAAAAAGTATATTTCTACTTTGTTGCTGGCTACAGACCTGTGTCAGTTTTCCACAATATTTACTTTACACAAGTTCAACCCTTTGAAAATATTAATTCAGTAACCAACTTGCATGACATCAAAAAAGTCCAATAAAGGTCACTCAAATTGATGAGCAATAATAATTGATTTTATGCATTTCTAAGTTTATAAATGGCATAGAAAGCTTTTAGGTATAGAGTCAGCTAATTGAACAACTCACAGTCCAAGTTTTAATATTAGAAGTAGATTCCAAATATGAAAACTTCATATAGGTAATTACTTGTCAGCTGAATCCAGCCCTAAATAACAATTGATTGCTGGTAAACGACGACCCGAGGCAATAAGATTGTAAATTTAAATTTGAATTGTGTGGCCATTAATAATTATTTCACATAAATTCTATGTGGGGTATAAAAGTAGTAGAGTAAAAATTTTCATAGTAAAATCTAAAATGTTGGTCTTAAAATTAATCAACTAGAATGCCTCATTTATACATAATTTATTTAAGTACAAAAACGTAAAGGAGTTCTGCATGCCATTCTTGTAAATGTATAATAAGTTTTAAATAAAATAGTCTGTGTGATTCTAGTAAGTAAAACGGCAAATAAAATTTACTTACATTTGGTTTCAACTTCCATGGCTGGAACTGGTAGATTGATGAGGACTCCGGATCGGTATTCCACAACAAAGAACTTCAACTTCAGACCAACGAAAACTTTTGAAGACGTCCGTTTATATTGCGGAACTGCTGAATTTAAAATAACTTCACTATCAGCAGGACTTTTTATCTATTTGCAGAGTTCGCCGTTGAAGCAGTTATTTTCAAATGTACCTAATTTTTAAATCAACCAAATGGAGACAGGATGTGAAGTAAAACGGTGAGCTTTGTTGAAATGTTTTCTTTTCTCTCTCATTTGATTGAAGTTTCTTGGTTTTTGACAGGAAGGAAGATGCGAGCTTGTGATTGGCCGAAATCAAATTTCGCGCTCGCTTCGAACGCCACCATCGACCGGAGATCTATAAACTTGCGTTCGGAAACGAGCAAGTGTACATTTTTAATGGGTGCTTGACTAAGGTCACGTGTCATAATAACATGCATGAAAAATATAGATCCTACTCCTAGCATTTATTTCCCTCTCTTCATCATGTTATACACCTTATATTTCGAGTTATAATAGTGTTAGTTTTGTCTTGAAGAATGGGGATGCAGTAAGCAGATGAGCACTTTAATAGGTTTTGCTGTAACCATAGAGAAAGAAAAAATCTTCGCTGCTGTAACTGTGACACAGATCACACAGATAATATTGGTATATCAGAACCGGGAACAAAACAACATACCTTTTAAACCTGATCCTTATTCTATATTTTGCAAATTCCTATTCCGTTTTGTTTATTCCTTTCCGTTTCCCTACCTTTATTACTCCGTTCGTGGCTATCGCAAACCGCGGGTGCCAAAAAAAAAAAAAAAAAAAAAAAAAAAAAAAAAAAAAAAAAAATGAACAACATAGATCACATTCAACAGGATCTAGATCATCCAATAAAAATGTTATTATTATGGATAGCAGTCTCCTCTATCCATCTCACTCATCATATACCTCCTTTTATACCTCACTTTGTTTAAGGGGATTCTAATAAACAGATACGTTTACGAGGTTAGGGGATCCTGTTGGACGAAAGGCTCCCTTCCCTCCCTATTTATTAAATACCTACTCATAAAGTACTCGTAGCCACCTATTAATAATTGGTACATGTCTCACCCACCCAATGGAAAACGTTGGATCCACCCGCTTCGAGCGCTGAGAAGCGGAGTTGCGTAGATGCAGCATCGTGATCAGTGTACAAAAGCATACCATGCCTGACATTGGGAGAGTTATTGGTAGCAAAAACATTTTGACAAATCAATCTGATTTATTGCGTAACGAACATAAAATGTGGACAATCTTAGTTCAACTATACACACAATTAATAGAAAAATATTCAGCTTACTTATAGCTAAGTAGGTATTCTTATTACAATAACAATAAATTCAGCTTGCCTCTAACTAGTAAAGTACGGACTCGAGCACGATTTGGATTTGATACCCCTAACAACCAAAACGTGTCTATGATCTTATCTATTCCATCGTAGAAATTATGAATCCGCTTAAAAACAATTATCTTTGGAATGTGTAGTAGGAATCTCAATGCGAGGTCCTGTACCCAGGGAAGACCGTCGCATCCTCCTGCTCCTTCTCCCTCTGGCGCACAGCGACCGCCGTCTCCACGAGCAGGTACAGGCACTTGAACTGCTCTTGCTCCCTGACGGAGGGGCCCGGCATCACCTGCGCGAAAATTTTATTGTGTATCATCGTGCATAAAAACAAAGTTTCCCGAAAAACAAAGTCCCTGTCA
>CAUZXH010000276.1:0-71618 GCA_963584085.1 Pyrausta aurata
GCTCCAAAATCAGAAACTTTCAAAGGCGTTTTCACCCAAAAAACAAAAAAAATCCAACGACGAATTTTCTTATTCCACAACTAATTAGCGACTAATTAGCGGCAAATTATCCCCCTAGTCGAATTTCGATAAGACACTTTCAAAGACGTTTTCACAGGGGCTGCTCCGCTAACTTCATATGAAGTTAGCGAAGCATCCAAAAAACAAAAAAAAAATCCAACGACGAATTTTCCTTTTCCACAACTAATTAGCGACTAATTAGGGGCAAATTATCCCCCTAGTCAATTTTCAATCAGAAACTTTCAAAGACGTTTTCACCCAAAAAACAAAAAAAAATCCAACGACGAATTTTCCTTTTCCACAACTAATTAGCGACTAATTAGCGGCAAATTATCCCCCTAGTCGAATTGCGATCAGAAACTTCCAAATACGATTTCGCGAGGCGGCTCCAAAATCAGAAACTTTCAAAGGCGTTTTCACCCAAAAAACAAAAAAAAATCCAACGACGAATTTTCTTATTCCACAACTAATTAGCGACTAATTAGCGGCAAATTATCCCCCTAGTCGAATTTCGATAAGACACTTTCAAAGACGTTTTCACGGGGCTGCTCCGCTAACTTCATATGAAGTTAGCGAAGCATCCAAAAAACAAAAAAAAATCCAACGGCGAATTTTCCTTTTCCACGACTAATTAGCGACTAATTAGGGGCAAATTATCCCCATAGTCAATTTTCAATCAGAAACTTTCAAAGACGTTTTCACCCAAAAAACAAAAAAAAACCAACGACGAATTTTCCTTTTCCACAACTAATTAGCGACTAATTAGCGGCAAATTATCCCCCTAGTCGAATTGCGATCAGAAACTTCCAAAGACGATTTCGCGAGGCGGCTCCAAAATCAGAAACTTTCAAAGGCGTTTTCACCCAAAAAACAAAAAAAAATCCAACGACGAATTTTCTTATTCCACAACTAATTAGCGACTAATTAGCGGCAAATTATCCCCCTAGTCGAATTTCGATAAGACACTTTCAAAGACGTTTTCACAGGGCTGCTCCGCTAACTTCATATGAAGTTAGCGAAGCATCCAAAAAACAAAAAAAAATCCAACGACGAATTTTCCTTTTCCACAACTAATTAGCGACTAATTAGGGGCAAATTATCCCCCTAGTCAATTTTCAATCAGAAACTTTCAAAGACGTTTTCACCCAAAAAACAAAAAAAAATCCAACGACGAATTTTCCTTTTCCACAACTAATTAGCGACTAATTAGCGGCAAATTATCCCCCTAGTCGAATTGCGATCAGAAACTTCCAAAGACGATTTCGCGAGGCGGCTCCAAAATCAGAAACTTTCAAAGGCGTTTTCACCCAAAAAACAAAAAAAAAACCAACGACGAATTTTCTTATTCCACAACTAATTAGCGACTAATTAGCGGCAAATTATCCCCCTAGTCGAATTTCGATAAGACACTTTCAAAGACGTTTTCACGGGGCTGCTCCGCTAACTTCATATGAAGTTAGCGAAGCATCCAAAAAACAAAAAAAATCCAACGGCGAATTTTCCTTTTCCACAACTAATTAGCGACTAATTAGGGGCAAATTATCCCCCTAGTCAATTTTCAATCAGAAACTTTCAAAGACGTTTTCACCCAAAAAACAAAAAAATCCAACGACGAATTTTCCTTTTCCACAACTAATTAGCGACTAATTAGCGGCAAATTATCCCCCTAGTCGAATTGCGATCAGAAACTTCCAAAGACGATTTCGCGAGGCGGCTCCAAAATCAGAAACTTTCAAAGGCGTTTTCACCCAAAAAACAAAAAAAAATCCAACGACGAATTTTCTTATTCCACAACTAATTAGCGACTAATTAGCGGCAAATTATCCCCCTAGTCGAATTTCGATAAGACACTTTCAAAGACGTTTTCACGGGGCTGCTCCGCTAACTTCATATGAAGTTAGCGAAGCATCCAAAAAACAAAAAAAAAATCCAACGACGAATTTTCCTTTTCCACAACTAATTAGCGACTAATTAGGGGCAAATTATCCCCCTAGTCAATTTTCAATCAGAAACTTTCAAAGACGTTTTCACCCAAAAAACAAAAAAAAATCCAACGACGAATTTTCCTTTTCCACAACTAATTAGCGACTAATTAGCGGCAAATTATCCCCCTAGTCGAATTGCGATCAGAAACTTGATTTCGCGAGGCGGCTCCAAAATCAGAAACTTTCAAAGGCGTTTTCACCCAAAAAACAAAAAAAAAACCAACGACGAATTTTCTTATTCCACAACTAATTAGCGACTAATTAGCGGCAAATTATCCCCCTAGTCGAATTTCGATAAGACACTTTCAAAGACGTTTTCACGGGGCTGCTCCGCTAACTTCATATGAAGTTAGCGAAGCATCCAAAAAACAAAAAAAAAATCCAACGACGAATTTTCCTTTTCCACAACTAATTAGCGACTAATTAGGGGCAAATTATCCCCCTAGTCAATTTTCAATCAGAAACTTTCAAAGACGTTTTCACCCAAAAAACAAAAAAAAATCCAACGACGAATTTTCCTTTTCCACAACTAATTAGCGACTAATTAGCGGCAAATTATCCCCCTAGTCGAATTGCGATCAGAAACTTCCAAAGACGATTTCGCGAGGCTGCTCCGCTATCTTTATATGAAGTTAGCGGAGCACCCAAAAGAAACAATAAAAAAACCAACGACGAATTTTCTTTTTCCACAACTAATTAGCGACTAATTAGCGGCAAATTATCCCCCTAGTCGAATCTCGATCAGAAACTTCCAAAGACTATTTCGCGAGGCTGCTCCGCTAACTTCATATGAAGTTAGCGGAGCACCCAAAAAAACCAAAAAAAAATTAAACGACAAATTATTTTTTTCCACAACTAATTAGCGACTATTTAGCGGCAAATTCTCCATATAGCGCTTTATCGGTTTGTCGTGGGTGCTCCGCTAACTTCACGGTCATTGTTATTTTGTATGAGCAATAAAAAGTTACGTATCATTGATAGCTTTTGCCCGCGACTTCGTCCGCGTGGAATAGTGACTGTTTTCTCCCGTTTTTCACACATTTACCACCATATCTTTGCTCCTATTCGTGGTAGCGTGATGTTATATAGCCTATAGCCTTCCTCGATAACTGTACTATCCAACACAAAAAGAATTATTCAAATCGAACCAGTAGTTTCGGAGATTAGCGCGTTCAAACAAACAAACAAACAAACTCTTCAGCTTTATAATATTAAGTATAGATACAGTCAGGCTCAAAAAGATGTGCATAATAAAAAAATATATTAATATAATACCATAAATTGATAATAATATTCTTCTACCGATTTTCGGCAATGGCGGCCCCTCTCAACAGAGATAGGCCAGGTACGCAGGAGATATTTTAGTGCCCAGATGTGTGCGCAATACAAGTGCACTCTCTGTTTTTTCACTCTCTCGACATGACCGATGAGAGATCAGGCTCAGGACCAACGGCTTAACTGGCTTTCCGAGGCACGGGGTTGTCATCATCACCAACTTCCTGACTCCTAGCTGTTTCCGAGTATTTTCAAGACATTCGAACCCGGGACCTCTTGGGTAGTGACCAGCGAACTAACTGCTACACCATAAATTGAGAAATAAGCCTCGGTAAAACTAGATTAGCTATGGTTTGGTAGCTCAGCAGTTGGCCCGGTAAGCCAGGAAGATGCTGGTCCGAGTCCCGCCCGTGCGCAATTTTTGGTTTCTTATTTCATCTTTTAGATTAGCTATTTAAGTTTGTAGGTCATCATAACAGTTATTTATCTCGTTCTATTTTACAGATTCTGCGACCGTAACGCCATCTATACGTACTGTGGGATCGTGCTTGTCGCCATCAACCCTTACTATGATTTACCTATTTACGGTAAGTAAATAAACATACTATTTATTAACTTTTTTAAAATTGTATATTTAATTACTGTATCTTTAAAACTGCATATATAAGGTCAAATCGTTTTAAGTTATAATATTTTAACAGTGTCTTTGTAAACATCATAGAAACAATTTCATATTTTTTTGGAAAATCGAGGTTTCATTTTTATAATTTTCTTTAGCAAAGACAATATCATTTTTTCATAACAGCACCCTGACAATTTAAAAAGTTATCTACTTCATTGGCTTCATCTCTCTCAATTCTATACCAAAACCCAAAACTTCTTTTACTCTTAGCGTAACCTTAATTAATAAACAAATAAAATCTGAAAATAAAAAATATTACCTTAGTCTCAAACTTTCTTAAAAACTAGCGGATAAAACCCGAAAGTGTTTTCTACAAAAAAATGGTTAATTCTTGTGCTGAATAAGCCCTTTAGATATTATCACTTAAAACGAGGTGACCTATAAACTTTTCTTATTTCCATGAAATACAGTGTGTTTGGCGAACCGATGTAGATAGTTCTGGGGCCAATAGAGGACACCTATGCGATAATTTTATGTCATGTATGATATGGTGATAGGTGCCTAATATGATAATAATAGAACCAAATATGATAGGTGCCTTTTTACGGTTCCGTAACTGAATGGCAAAAAACGGAACCCTGTATAGTTTCGTCAAGTCTGTCTGTCTGTCTGTCCGTCCGTATGTAACAGTCACTTTTGTGCTGTCAAAAAATATTGTGATATTTTCGCTAGGTGGAAGTAATTGGAGCCCAAATTCAGTTTAAGGGTAGCACGGAATCCTCAGTGCGCGGGACCGACTCGCACTTAACCGGTATTTTATCTACATCGTTCCTCCAAACAACCTGTATTTTAATTGTATGACAAGAACATAGTTTATAGATAAGGCACGTAAGAATCAAATAGACACCAATGTATACCGATTAGATCAGCTAAAAGGCAACCTATATGTATACTGTTTTTAACCTACTACTACTGCCTAAAAAAGAAAAGAAAATATCTGTGGTCCTACCAGACGCATTTTTTAGCAAGTGAATAAAATGTATTGTATAAGTAAAGTCCCCAATGTCATTTACCGTTCGCCCAACGGAAACAGCGATAGAATATATCTTATTACTGCCCAGCGAACCGTATCAACGATGGGCGTTTCCTAAATCCTATTATTACGGCCCGGTCCTTTGAGTATTGACATCGAATGACGTCGCTAATCAACAACATTAGTTGGGTATTGTATTGTACAGTCGGATTCGAAATTATGTGAAAAACTACATGATATAATACGAGTATTTGCATTATCTTTTTTGGTTGAACTCCTGTTTTCTATTTTTTTTTTGAGTGCAAAATCACACATAAGTTTTATTATAAATAGAAATACAATAGTTTGGTTGGTACATAAGGTCTCGGCAAACGTAGTGTTGGCGGCCCCCTTGCCAGATGGACCGATGACATAAAGTATATCTTTCTTCTTTACTTCTTATTACCCAAGTATCTCTCCTCAAATAATTTAATATCATTTAAATTTATAAACATATTTGAATTCAAGAATTTTAGATCAAATTTTAATTTTAATATAATTTAATATAATGTGTAATATTAATGTAATTTTTATTTAATTTGAATTTTATTGTCACTATCATTAATTTTATTATTTAATTACTAATCAATATGAGCTGTTAATTGGGGGCCGTTCAAGTATTACGTAAGCACTATAGGGGGGCGGGGGGGTTATTGATTTGCTTATTTTGGGTGACATGGGGGGCTGGGGAGTCTAGATGATGATTACGTCATCGGTAGTATTTTTATTCTTTTACCGAATGGCAACCTTACATTGTCTTTGCTTGAAATCGAAACGCATTTTCGGGGATTCCCGCAAATAATGCATACGGTTAGGCACTCGCTTTAGAACCGAGTAGGGGAATTACCGCGCGCTATTAACTTGTCTAAATTTCCTCTGTCAGTGTATTGTTTCGTTTGGATCCTATAGCGAGTAGACGTACTACAGGATTCGGGTTTCATGGACTGAAGACTGTTAATTTGAATTTAATGAATATGAAATTCCCCCTTCCTATGAATAGTTTATTCCTTTACCCAAAGGTTGTGTGGAAGAGATCGCTTTTAGCGATAAGGCCGCCTTAGTTGTACATTTACTTTGAGGTTAAAACTGTAATTTACTTTGTGTTGTACAATAAAGAGTTATATTATTATTATTATTATTAATATGTGTACCAAAAATTTAAAATAAGTTTGTTATGTTCGTAAGATTATAATAATTTTGTTACTCTATGTTGAATACCATATCAGTAAAATCTCTACTTCCTACATCTATTTCCTTATTTTTAAAATTATAATTATAACCTAATAATTACAATATTTAAAAAAACAACACATTAATTGCAAAATGTTGACGTAAGCATGGGGGTAGGGGGTAAGAGCTTTGCTTACTTTTGCTGACAAGGGGGATGGGGGGGGGTTAATAATTGTAATAAATCTGCTTACGTAATACTTGAACGATCCCTTGCTTGAAATAAATAAATTTAAAATTTTTATTTTTTTTAAATTTTAAATTTAAATTTAAATAAAGGTCGCTGGTAGTGACTGGATGAGGAAAGCAGGGGATAGTGCACTTTGGCGTGCCCTTGGGGAGGCCTACGTCCAGCAGTGGACTGCAACAGGCTGATTGATTGATTGATTGATGAGGTTTCATCACATAATGACGTGTATTTGATATTACTTGATTGATGACGACGCGTTTGGTGTATTGGTTAGCGCTCCTGACTATTACGCCGGCCGTCGCGGGTTCGAATCCCGCAAGGGGCAAATGTTTGTGTGATGAGCACGAACATTTTGTACCTAAGTCATGGATGTTATATGTATGTCAGTATTAATGGGAGACGCCCCCGTCATATTCGTTGTCTGGTGCTTCGTAACACAAGGAAGAGAATTCCTTACCACGAAATCAGACAATTGGTGTGTTGTCTGGCGCATATTTATTTATTTATATTTTGGCGCATAGAGAATCAGGTTGCAAAGGGAAGCGCTTCCTGCCAACCGAGGTGTTAGTGGTCGGGGACTATAGTCCTAAGGAATACTGTCTGGGTGTTCTATATATAGTTAGTCAGATAGAAAACTAACCTATCGCGGTTCAGGATTGTATGAAGATTCGGATGTTGTATAGAGTTCGGCTATCAGCGCCATCTAGCCGTTCCGGAGCCCAGTTGATACGTCGCCACAATATTTATATAAAATATTTCCTTAGGATATTGTGAGAGCAATCGCGCAATATTGATGAGGTCACGCGGCCTACGCGTTAAAGAAAAAAAAAAACACTTGCAAAATTCTACATGCTTGGCAATGTGTCGGTGGCCAAGTGATATAATATAATAAGACACAGGGTTCAATTCCTTGTCTGACATAGTTGCATTTTACAAGTGCAATTTATATTATTAAGTTTGTATAGTACAATATAAAAATTAAAGTATAATTACATCAAAGTATGTTTTCTTTCAGCAAAACTTGCTCTCTTCAGTATTTAGAGTACTCTCCAGGTAGCATATAAAATGTCCAATGTCCACCCTGTTTAAGAAATAATATACCTACTTTTCTTCAGTAGTACCTGAAATATTCGCCCTCGTTTTATGTATGATCTGATTCACGTAAAAAAGGACATGTTATGAATTATACAGATATGGATCAATAGATGGAGACACTTCGTGACATGTTGATTCCCTACACAACTATTTGTGCCATTGTTGCATTGTACCACTGTGATTGTACGGAAAATTGAGTTAAGGAAATTCCATATTTACATTAACAAACCAATTTAATGTGCACGCGGTTGAAAGCAGCAGGGAACTGCTAGTTTCAATATAAAAGAACCCTATACCAGTGCTATGAATTTGTTATTTATCTTCTTTTCTTATGTGTTTCCCCCAGGAGATGAAACGATCATGGCCTACCGCGGGCAGTCGATGGGTGATCTCGATCCGCATATATTTGCTGTATCTGAAGAGGCCTTCACAAAACTGGAGAGAGAGAAACGGGACCAGAGTATTATAGGTGAGTGGAATCACTTTGATAAGTCTTGGTTCTTCGTAGCCAAGTCCGTCAAATCTTACATATCGCGGTTCAGTCTCCATACTTCGTCTACAGCGCTATCTAGTTGTGAGAAGGCGAGTCAGCGTGTTGCGATGTTATATAGTGACAGCAACGAATTTAAATACCCTAGTAGCAACATTACCTATAAAACCACCTTCAAAAACTGTCCCGATTGTAGTTAGCAACGGCGAGAGGTACGTGTGTGACGAAAATAATATTATCAACTTTAATTTCAATATTCAAAAGTTGACCTTAACTCACAGGAATACGATCTAACTTTAAATGCACGCGTCCGAGAGTTAAGACTTTTTTGAATTAATTTTGGGTATTTAATATCGTTAAGTGACAGCGGTAGGTGTCGTTACAATGATAACTGAGATAGAGCAAGAGAAAGGAAGAAGAGAAACGGGACCAGAGTATTATAGGTGAGTAGAATCGCTTCAATAGACCTCCGTGGTGTAGTGACTTAAGCGCACTCGGTATCAATGGGTCGCCGCTCCGAGATCCCGGGTTCGATTCCCGCTCGGTCAATGTCAAATCATAATTATCATACGTTTTGACCAACCTAAGGTACCCGCGAAAGAACGGCGTTTTGTTCCTCGCATGCTACGTGAGGCCATGGAAATAAGAAAATACCCTAATTTTAATAGAGAAGATGGTGGGAAAGTTCCACCGGCATGGGATCCTATTCTTTTGAAGACACAACCAACATCTCATACTGCAAGATCTCAAGACACTGTAAGCTGTTTCTGCGTGGATAGGAACATCAATTAATATTAATGAGTGACGGTAGTTTAATTTAATTTTTCACAACTATGTAATGACAAATAACACCTTAGTCTGCCTGTGATCACGGATGCTGTAAAGCATTCGAAACGTCAGGCATTAAATAAAAATAAACGTTCGCGAAATCAATCCGTAAAATAGTGTTTTATTTTAATGAGTATTCGCGTAAACTTCAGAACCAAATACATAATTATCTGTTCAAAAAGTTGAATTATCATCTGTAGATAGCCGGGTGTTGGGTAATTTCTTTGTTAAATTGTTACGATCACTCACGGAGTCGAAGATAATTAAGCTAAATTGTATTATAAATAGATCGAGATCCCCGCCCCCTATCTAACTTTTGAACTAAGAAAGTTAAAATTTTGAAAAAAATATATTATGAAGTTAGGTCTCAACAAATATTTCAACGAAAATTGGTTTGATTGAGATCGAACCGGTAGTTTTGGAGATATTGCACATTTTCATCAACCGCAAATATAACTTTGTCTTTCATACAAACACTATGGAAAACAAAATAATTTTTGCTGTTAAAAAATATTGTGATATTTTCGTTAGTTGAAAGTAAGTGGGCCCCGAATCCAGTTTAGGGTGGCACGGAACCCTCAGGTCGCGGGTCCGGCTCGCACTGAGCCGGTTTTTTGTTTATTTATTAATTACCGCATTACCTAGCTAGATAAACATTTGATCCCTTTTTTTGGTTCTCGCCGTTTGCGTTTAGCCACGACGGAAAGGTTGGGAATCGGACAGGACAATTTATCCTTTATTTGTGTTAGAAAACGTGATTCGTTATTTATTAAGTATTTATGCATTTTACACAGTGAGCGGCGAGTCCGGTGCGGGCAAAACTGTGTCAGCCAAATACGCGATGCGTTATTTTGCTGCGGTCGGCGGGAACGCGAGTGAAACTCAAGTGGAGAGGAAAGTGCTCGCTTCCAGCCCTATTATGGAGGTAAATTATTATTAGAATAGTTAGATACGGGATTGCTACCATGTTAAAACATAAATTATTATTTAAAACAATTCAAAGTTTAAAACAATAAATATTTTTTTTTTGCATCTCTCCTGATCGCAAAATTGAACTTTCCTGTGTAGATAGCAGGGTGGAAAATAGTTTTTCTATCCCTAGTGTACGATGTACGTACATGGTTTAAGTTAATTTAGTATTGTAATCACTATGCACGATTATGAAATTGCACTTTGATCGCGCCCCACAATTGGGACAGTGACATTACATGTATGTTGCAGTATGCATTGTAACAATAAGTTAGTGCTCGAATAGAAACCATACGGTTAACTTGGGTGTTTAATTTATTTACAACATTTTAGATATCCCTCGGGCACTCACACTTGACATTTGACTTGACATTAGTAGCTGACCGTTACACCTAGGGTGGAAAAGTTATTTCGTTTTAGTTGCTCCGACCAAGTATGGCGTCAAAGATAAATAAGACACTACATATTTTTAAAATAAAAGCTTTAAATACACTTTTTTGCTTATCTAAAAATTAAGAAAGTATTTGCAGCTGTGCATTTGTTACATCGACGTTTATTCCCCAGGGAGATAATGGATTTTTATACAATATTACGTCCCTGAGATAGACTGACTCGCTTTGAGTTCACCAAACATGACATATGATATTATATAACATTGCCTAGTAAGGGGTTTTGAAAAGTGTTTTTATTTATCTAAGGCCTGACTTTTCAATAGTCAGATAAGAAATATTCCTTGACCATAATACAATACGGCTAATTTGAAAACGTCACCTATTTGTCAGCAATCATTTATGTAACTTTCATTTTAAATTATGTTAAATTATGTTTTATTTGACGTTTTAAAAATATGCCCTAAATAAAAAAATCTTATTTTCAGGCGATTGGCAACGCGAAAACGACACGCAACGACAACTCATCCCGTTTCGGCAAATTCATAGAGATCCACTTCGACAACTCCTACCGCATATCCGGGGCCAGCATGCGGACTTATCTCCTGGAGAAGTCGCGTGTTGTCTACCAGAGCGCTGGGGAGAGGAACTATCATGTGTTTTACCAGTTGTGCGCGGCGGCGGGGAGGATGCCTGAACTGCAGTTAGGTGAGACATATAGGGCCGTTACGTTTTTTTGCGGGTACTGTTTTTTGCAGGATGCAGTTTAGTTGTGTAATTTAACACAGACATCCCGTTTGCTGTGATCTGCAAAACACCAACACATGCTTTTAACTGACCCAGTTTTTTAATAAACTTGATCAGTAAATAACAGGATCCAGTTTGTAATTACATGTTTTGCACAAATACAGCAATTAACCATGGCAACGCTGTGAAAGATAGGAATACCCAGCGCGCCGCTTTGTCGGTAAGTGCAAGCGAGATAGACATAACACTGACAGCAGTGGACAGAACTAAGTTGACAGACAATAGGTCCTGCAAAAATATACGGGAAACTGCCTTGTTAACACATCAGTTCACTTTGCGGGATACAGTAATGCAGTGATACTGCAAAACTGGACGGCCGTGTTGAAGTGGTCATAGAGATCCACTTCGACAACTCCTACCGCATATCCGGGGCCAGCATGCGGACTTATCTCCTGGAGAAGTCGCGTGTTGTCTACCAGAGCGCTGGGGAGAGGAACTATCATGTGTTTTACCAGTTGTGCGCGGCGGCGGGGAGGATGCCTGAACTGCAGCTAGGTGAGACATATAGGACCATACCGATTTTTGCGGGATGCAGTTTAGTTGTGTAAATTTACACAGACATCCCGTTTGCTGTGATCTGCAAAACACCAACACATGCTTTTACTGACCCAGGTTTTTATTAAACTGGATCAGTAAATAACAGGATCCAGTTTGTAACTACATGTTTTGCACAAACAGCAATTACCATGGCAACGCTGAAAATTATACGGGAGACTGCCTTGTTAACACATCAGAGCTTTTTCGGGATCCAGTAAATTCAAATTCAAATTCATTAAAATATATTCATTAAAAGTAAATTCTAAATCAAAATCTTTATTTCAATTTAGGTCATGAAATGACACTTAAGAACGTCAAATATACAGTGAAAAAAAATAAAAATATATGTGCAAACATGTCTCCTTATCTTTTGGGCCCTACCAGCGCTTCGAGACAGAACACAGACAATTAGGCAAGTGCTGAGAAGAAACGCCGGAACAAACTCAGTCACCGCTAGCTGCCGTAAAGTCAAAATCATCAAAGGTAAGAACACCATTTATGTAGAATGTCAATGAAACTGTTTCCTTATTTCAGACCACCAAGACCTGTTCCACTACTTGAACCAAGGAGGCAGCCCCGAAATAGATGGGGTCGACGACCTCAAAGCCTTCAATGAGACCAGATCCGCACTGACCACTTTAGGTAAGTCGATGTTGGTAGCTATAGGTAAACCGCGAAATTGAGACCTCGCCTGCGGGGTACAGGGGCGCGGGGGGAGGCGAGAGCGGGGTTGGTGCGAGGTGCGGGCGGCAGGCACATTCTTTTCAAAATTCAGTACGCTCGCTACACAGGTAGCGATAGCATCTGTTGACAGTTGCGGACGCTTTGACAGAAGTACACAAGAGAATACTGTCTGACTGAAGTCTGAAGATAAGTCGCAGTATATTCGGACACAAAATCTGATTTTTTTTAATCGTGTTTTTTAATTCCTATTTGACATCATTCTCCTGCATCTGTTACAATCTTAGTACATGACCTAAAGTTGTAGTACTTTTATTATATTCTATGCAATAAGTATAACTGGGGAGGAGAATCCTCTTAGCATTAAGTCTTCCTTTTAATAACAAAAAATAACAGTGCTTTAATAAAGGCTCTAAATATATACCAATATTTTAGAATATATAGATCCAAATTCAGCTGAATATGAACTAGATATGAATATGAACTAGATATACACTTGTCGCAAAAGTTACCCGGGAATGTTATTCGAAGTTTTTAATTTTGCCAAAAAATCAATCTTATTTTAAGATTCCATTTTATTTATTGATCAAAATCCGCGGCTCTGGATAGTAATATTTAGACTTAATTCACTGTCATTAATATTATATTTTTAATAGAATATTTTTTTTCCAATATGTTATGTAATGTCATAAAGTGTCGACACTGACGACCACCATTGTGACCACTGACGTCACATATCTTAAGAACTGTCACGGCAAATTTCGTATCTTGTGTATCCCCGCCGCCCGCACCCCTTACAGTCCCCGCTCTCGTCTTTCCGCCCGCACCCCTGTATCCCGCAGGCGAAGTCTCAATGAAGCGGTTTACCTATACTACTCTAAAAGATTTTTTTTCTTCTAAATAGAAGACGATGCGTTATTTTAAGCTTTTAGTTTTTTATGGGCGTTTTTTTTAAAATTTTTAGTTACCCATGTCTCAAAAACTACTAAGCCAATTTTGATCACACGGTAAGCGGAAATATACTTGATTTAACTAAAAAAAGAATCATCTAGTTATAACTTCTCGTTTTCGAGAAATCATATACACTTTAGAAATTTTGCACGTGTTTGGAAACCTTAACAGATCAACATACTCTAATTTTATCCAATTCTAACGATATCACATATTATACATGCAGGAAGAATTGAATGTCTCCTTTTTTGAAGTCGTTAAAAATAATGGCATGGTGTCGGCGTTCAATATGGTGTAGGTACTTTTCAAATTAGACTTCGGCTTCGTAGTGTAAAAAAAATAGTTAAACAGCTTCCTAAACTCCCTGAAACAAGAGAGATTTTTGAACTGACTACCCTTATTGAATGCTAGCGCCCCCTGTCAATGTCACCTATCGGCCAGAAGAAACCTGTCGCTCTGCCGTTATGATTTTTACATATATTTGTTCACAGGGGTGTCAGAATCAGAGCAGCAAGACATGTTCACAATACTAGCCGCCATATTGCATTTGGGCAACATCGAGTTTTCCGAACACGACCCTGACGCCGGCCCTGGCACCGATTTTGAAGATGGCGCTTATATTAGTGTGAGTTATACATAATACATTAATGCCCGGGCTACACGAGGCTAGTTTTTCAAGCTAGGATAGCAAGCTAGTTCTCTTCTAAACTGTCTTGGCTAGCTGACCTGGCTTGGAATATGCTAGTTCTGTTTACATGAGGCTATATTATTTTAAGCTTATATTATTGCTGTGACCGAGATGACCACACGTCCAAAATGAACTGCACGCTAGACTTGTCTTTGTAACTTGGAAGGGTGGCGTTCGACGAACATTCGTGGTCACGGTTCAGTTGTACGAACTTAAAAATTATCTCCGTACTTACGTCACGGAGAAAAACAAACAAAATGCGTGGTTACTGTTTACGAGTCAACTTTAAACTAGCTCATGAAGCTAGTTCACAAGCCAGGATAGTAAAATCAGTGGTGGGGGGCGCTACTAGCCTAAAAATTAGAACCCCATCCTATTAAAAACTGTCCTAGCTTGTCAACTACCTTACTAGTTTACTAGCTTAGAAATGAAGCTAGTTTTGTCTACACTAAGCCAGAAGTACTTGCTTGCTAGCTTACTGACACTAGCTTCCTATCCTGGCTTGAAAAACTAGCCTCGTATAGCCTGGGCATAAAGGAGATGTTTTCGTTTGTATGGGGAAAATGCCAACACCTTGTACATGACACTAAAAAATAGCTTATGTAAATTGTTGCTTAATCATTGAATGATTTTTGTCCGTAAAATATTAAATTTTTGGGTAATATTTAATATAAACTAATAACATCTAGCAATATTTCATGATTTCTAATAAATCTGTCAAACACCTGTTAGCCAATCAACTGTTTGAACAGATTTAAAAAAAACGAAATCTTTTTTTTTATTTATATACAAGTTTAACGTCCTTGGTCACAAAGCCATACAGACAATCATCACTATTAAAGTTCAATATTTACACTTATCACTAAAACTAACACTAAACTAGCCTAACCTAACCTAATGCATTGAAATGCGATGCTGGTTCGCATTTCAATGCTCAACAAGGGAGTTTAGCACGGGAGTAGCGATCCAAATCAGAGAACGCGCGATCCGGTATTATCAGAACGCGCTTAACTTTATTTCTCACTTTGTATTCATTGATTTCTTCAATAGCACACATTATTATGTTAATTCCAGCACAAAACCACAATAATTTACTCGAAAAAACCAACTAATAAAATGAAGAAATAAAGTCCATCTTCCTCTTCTCGTTTCCCGCGCTAAAAAAAAAAAAAAAAAAAGAGACCAAAATGACATATGACATTGACAGATTAAGCAAGATGACATTTGACATTGACAGATTAACTTTTTTTTGCACGTTTCGACATTTTTTTGGAGTTATAGTCCAATCAATGAAGCTTTTGTCACCCGAATAATTCTCCCGTCGTTGAAACTTGGCACATAGTGAAAATAAGTAATACAAATTATAGATATACAATAATCCAATGATTTTTTTTACGAGAAGTTAGGTATTTATACCTAAACATGGAAATCGTTTATAACTCTCTGTGAAAAAAATCTCAGTCTGAAATTGTTCGTGTATACGTATGTATGTATAAGTTAGAATAGGTAAGAATAAGAATCCAATATTTTTTCGATTTCCGAGATACTCAAAATTAAACTTTTTGCATTTTGCTCTATAACTTCTACCGAAAAAATTCTCTGCTCATTTTTATTTTTTAATATGGTTTTATTTACGTATATAAGTAGCTTTAATAAGTTATCCAAAACATTTTTCGTTACAATATTACAATTCTTATTATCACTTAATTATGGCTCGTGAATAATTGCTCAGGCAAATTAAATGCGTTTCTTAGTTAGGGGTCGCTCTATTGCAGTAGATTTTTCAATAATCCAATAAAAATTCCACTAAATACCAAGTTTTTAAAATATCAATAACGGATAATATTTAATATTACCGCCCGCGCCACTTAGAACCGACCGGGCGCGCGGCAGTGCAGTGGTGCGTGTGCTCATATCTAAAACGTACTGCAGTCAGTCTATCTGTATAAAATAAAAACCGGCCAAGTGCGAGTAGGACTCGCGCACTGAGGGTTCCGTGCCAACTTTAATTGAATTAGGAATTCTTACTTTCACTTAGCCAAAATACCACAATATTTTCTTGACCGCAAATATAACTTTGTTTTTCATAGTGTTTGTATGAAAGACAAAGTTATATTTGCGGTTAATAAAAATGTGCTATATCTAAAAAAATACTAGTTCGATTTCGCTCAAACCAATTTTCGTTGAAAGTTTTTATTAAGATCTACATCATATATATTTTTTTCGAAATTTTCACTACTTTAGTTCAAAAGTTAGATGGGGGGGGGGACGCCCATTTTATCACTTTGGAAGCGTCTATATCTCAAACGTTAGACTTTTTGAAAAAATGGTTTTAGGAACCTCAGTGTCATTTTAAAAGACCTATCCATAGACACCCCACACGTATAGGTTTGGGTAAAAAAATTTTTTTTAGGTTTTAGTTCCATGTATGGGAGCCCCCCCTTAAATTTCATTTTTTTTAACTTTTAGTACATGAATCGGAAAGCGGTGCACAAGATACGTCTACTTACCAAGTTTCAGCTGTGTGATGCTAATAGTTTTAGAATAAAGTGGCTGTGACATACGGACGGACAGACAGACAGACTTGACGAAACTATTATAAGGGTTCCGTTTTTGTAAAAATGATGATAGTGTTTGTAGGTAATGGCTGTCACCCGCGATAGCCCAGCAGCTGACTTAGGTGGTCTTGGAACTTCGTATGTTATTCATTTGTATGTATGTTCTTATGAGTTCTTTTTACTTTTTTTTAACAAAATATTGTGTTTTTGCAGTGATTATTTGCCAGTCGAATTCAGTCCTTATATGTTAGGACGTAAGGTTTATTTTGGCGGACGACTGACAGCGGAGTCTGGAACGCGGCGTGTGTTTATTGCGATTTCTGTCGGGCGAAAGTAGTTCTTATTTTCATAAGCGGAAGGCTTGTAGTCGGCTGTGATGGATGATTGAGAATTCTAGAATGCCGTCTATTGTAGTATTTCGGCGCCCGTGCACTCCATAGCTATTGTATACTATTATTCAATTATTGTGACGGTATTTAGCGCGCGGTCCTTAAAAGTCATTCTGTACAAAGAAAGACATTTCAGTTTTCGTTCATCTCAGTTACCTACTTGACCAATCAGAGGACAACGACTCAACGCAATATAATAATTACGTGAGGAGTTTAACGAGAAATGAAATGAAAAGATGGACCAAAAAATAAGTAAACGACGGTGGAAAAGCAAAAGGCTTAAGCGACACTTTGACAGATATTGGTCTTAACTTAGTTGTATTCAGCAAGATTTTCTGCGTCGTTTGAGCTGGGTTTGGTGTAAATCAGGATTGTTGTAAAATATGTTCATAGAATTTATCGGAGCATATTGAATGAATGAATGACTTTCTTTATATCGGACAATGGCATCCATAATAATGAATAAACAATTAAAGAATATCAATTAAATATTACATTTGATAAAATAAAATTAAAGCACGATTTTTTTCTAATAAAAACTAGGTAGAACATACATTAACGATCTGATTAATGAAAAATATGAATGCCCCATTACCTATAGATTCAATGGAAATCAAAATACTGTTGGTTCCTTCCCCGCAATCTGCATAAGCAAGAAGCCTTTGTACTTTAGGCGTTGCAGAAACAGCATTCTAAAGGCTTTATTGAATGTCACTTTAAGTGCCTTTAGCGCCTTTTGCGTATAGCTGACCCAGAAGGAGCCCGAGTAGAACAACTGGCAGTGTTTGAGGTTAAGACCTCCGTATGTGTTTTTGACATTATAATAGATTTGAAATTCTTTTAGAGAAGAAAAAATGACAGAAAAACTTTCATAGTCAGATTGATTCCCATTTCCGATTTGTTATCTGTTTACATTGTTTCTTAATAAAGTGAATATTTAATCAGTACCTACCTATTCTGCCCTCATAAGCCAAAAAGCGTTATCTCAAAAAAGCGTCTTTCGAGAAAATTGATGTTTTACTTTTTTTGATTTCGCGTCAACTTAGAAAAGGATTTTTAAAGTTATTTGAACATAGGGTTAGAAAGTATAACCAATAGTTTTTATTAATGTTTTTAAAAAATGGTAAAATATGTTTTTTTACCTTATTTTTGAGATACCGCTATTAAGCTTCAAAGTAAGAATTTTATATTATGAGTTACCGCTTTTTGTTTATGTTTGTTCATAGGAATTTCCATAAAAATGTTTGTATTGTACATTTATGCTTAAAAACCAACAAAAAAAATGCATTACGAAATAATTTTCATATACTTTAGTTAGACAAACATACTAAAAAATTAAATCATTTGAAAAAACGTATCTATAAAATAAATCCCTCTGAAGTAGGTAGCTTCCTCCAGAAAGACAGTCTGTTGCCTGGTATTCTATTTTGAAGGGATTTTAAGATATTGTTCTTCTTGACTTGCGAAATTCCGTTAAGTATGGTTTTCTTCTTTGGAGGTGGAAGAACGTTTGTTTTCAAAAAAAAATCCTATAATACTAACAGTTATAGGCTCAAGTACGAGTCAGACTCACGCAAGAAGGGTTCCTTACCATCTCGAGCAATATTAGACAAAATAGTCACGGTTGTTGTATCGGAGCCCCCCTAAAATAATAATTTTATTTTAATTAAAATATTTATTTTTAAACGGAATATACATATATCTACATATTCTGCGAATATTTGAAGCGTCTGTACTGTTGCCGTTATTAATATCGAGCAAAAAAAAAACAAGTCTGTCATATGTGAGCCCCCTTTAAATAGTTTATTTTTTATTTTTAGTATTTGTTGTTATAGCGGCAGCAGGAATAAATCATCTGTGAAAATTTTAACTGTCTAGCTATCACGGTTCATGAGCTTCATCCCCATAACAGTCAAACAGACGGGCAGCGAAGTTTTAGTAATAGGGTCCTGTTTTTAACCTTCGGGTACGGAACCCTAAAACCATAAGTAGGTATAAAAAACATGAAGTTCTGATATTTATCTCTAATTAGGAACAATAACTTCAAATAACTTTGTAACCGCACGACCTGTTTACTTCGAGCAAAACAAACAAGAACTGACAAGTAATGTTGGTAAAGATTCAATAATTGATAGATAGTTTGTACTTGACTATCGCCCTTAATGCTTATATGATAGCGTACACTAGCGTTTTGCACTCTACATATACCGCTAATCTCCTTAAAACTTTTTAAGGATCTTTCTAAGGAATTTCACGGTAAGTAAATACACGGCCATTGTGATTAAAAATAATGATATACCTCTAAGCCACTTAGTAATATCGTACAAATTTGAGATATGTAATATTTTCTTAGTAGTTTTAAGGTGGTTTCTAGGTGAGATAGGGCTATTTAGCTTCATGTAACCGGTAGGGAATTTGTTAAGCTATCAGATGCAACAAAAATCTGAAATACGCCTTTTTTTGAGTTACCGCTTTTTGGCTTATGAGGGCAGTATTTTTAATACCAAATTATTTAATATGCAAGTAAGAACAGGCAGTATGCTTTAAGGAGAGTTAACTTAACTTCATTACTACATCGAGCAAACCTCTAGGCCAGCATATATATGTATTTAAAAAAAATAGAATAAGCGACACCAAAAGTCTACTAATTAATAATGAATATTGTTGGTTTTCTAATTTTGTTGTTGTATTAAAAATTAAATTTATTTTATATTTGGTTCAAGTGATTAAACAAGACTGGTTTCACCCGCAATCAATTAAAAACGAATAAATGATTGTTTATGTTTGTTTAGTTTACAGTTCTCATATTATTTACTTTGTTACTTAAACACCTCACGAAATATTAAAGTAAACAAATTAAACGTAACACAATGAACTGATTTTTGCGTTTTTTGTCTATAATCTGGCAAAGGTTGGGTGGGGCATATTTGTTGCACAGCAGTTTGAATTTTCCTCTTGGCTATTGAAATTATGTTTTAAAATCTTTGTTAACTAATATAATATAGAAAACATGTAAAATGTAGTCTGTCATACATTTATTTCATTAGATAAGTGTTTTAGCTTTATTCACCGCTAAAAATTACCATAACTCAAAGTCTGAATCAAAAGTTCCATTAGTACAATTTTTTGGGATATCGATATCTGAATAGTTAATATATTTTTCAGCAATCATCATTTTTCGGTCGTGTCAGATTGCTGTCCCATCGGGCTATGAGAGTGAAAGGAATAGAGAGTGCACCTGTGTTTGCGCACACACTTGTGCACTATAATATGTCCCGCGCAGTCGGTTGGTCGTTGTGACTGACCACCGTAGTCGAAATCGGCTAGGGGGACTATTACTATTATTATTATATTTTTCAGCTCAGGGTGATTCAATTTTCGCGGGTGCGCCATTTAGAGGCATGTTTTAATTTCGTGTAGTGAAATTAGAACTTATTCGATGAAATTAGTCTATGAAAGACTACATTTTATATGTTCCCTGTATATTAGTTAGCAAGAAATTTAAAATATAATTTCAATCGAAAAATTCAAACTGCTATCGCGGGTGCACCAAATACCGACCGAACCTTTGCCCGATTATAGACAAAAAACGCAAAAATTGTTCATTGTGTTACGTTTAACACGTTCGCTGCAATATAAGGCTTAAAAACCCGATGCATGTACTCCCACTCTGTGCGGAAGCAAGAAACAGTATACTTCTCCTGGTGCGGAGGCTGTGTAAGGAACATTTCTGTATGTTCAAAAGAGACAAGTATAGGTTTGAGTTTACTATCTTAAGAGCTACTCAAAAAAGCAAGAAAATGGTGCTAAGGCCTTTCGGCCTGATACCGCACTAAATGATTTTTTTGCGGGTAACGGGCCGAAAGGCCCGTCATAGAATAAAAGGTCATTACACCCCTTCCCGCACTGTTATAGGTAATTGAATTGTTTACTTAATTTTATTATAGCGGGAACAGACGTAAATACGATAATGCATTATTCGAGTGTTTGTTTACGTTTTTACATGGTTTTATCGAAGTTTAATTGTTTAATATTCACGGCCAAGATGTATTATGTAGAAATATGTTAAAAGTGAATGTTCTGATACAGACAAATCAAAGTGGAGAAAGGTGTTTGTGTAAAATTTTTTTTTTTTTCTGTGTAGTATATAAGAACTGCCTCGGTGGCGCAGCGGTAAGAGGGTCGCATTTTTAAGCGATGGCTGCGCTAGAGGTCCCGGGTTCGATTCCCGGGTCGGGCCAAAAATATGTACCTGGGTTTTTCTGTTCAGAAATACTCAGGGAAGCCCGGAGTTTGGAAGTTGGCGGTGTTTCACCCCCGTGCCTCGGAAAGCACGTAAAGCCGTTAGTCCTGCGCCTGATCTCTCTCCGTTCGTGTCAGATTGCTGTCCCATCGGGCTATGAGAGTGAAAGGAATAGAGAGTGCACCTGTGTTTACGCACACACTTGTGCACTATAAAATGTCCCGCGCAGTCGGTTAGTCGTTGTGACTGGCCACCGTAGTCGAAATCGGCTAGGGGGACTATTATTATTATGTAAAAAATTATAATTACTGCGTTGTATGCTTTTATTAAAAAACTTATCTCTTTGTTTTTTAAATAAATTACACTAAAAATATTATTTCGATAACTTATACTTATTTCCCAACACTAATACTTACTGAAATAAACCAATAATTCGGTGCGGTTTCGGGTTATAAGAAATTATCGCGGGTGCAACCAGTCTAGTTTAATCACTTGAACCAAATATAAAATAAATTTAATTATAAATACAACAACAAAATTAAAAAACCAACAATATTTATTATTTATTAGTAGACTTTTGGTGTCGCTTATTCTATTTTTTTTTAAATACGCCTTGGCATTCCGGAGTAATATGCTGGCCCAGAGGTTTGCTCGATGTAGTAATGAAGTTAAGTTAACTCTCCTTAAAGCATACTGCCTGTTCTTACTTGCAGATTAAATAATTTGGTATTAAAAATAGGTAGGTACTGATTAAATATTCACATTATTAAGAAACAATGTAAACAAATAACTAATCGGAAATGGGAATCAATCTGGCTATAAAAGTTTTTCTGTCATTTTTTTCTTCTCTAAAAGAATTTCAAATCTATTATAATGTCAAAAACACATACGGAGGTCTTAACCTCAAACACTGCCAGTTGTTCTACTCGTGCTCCCTCTGGGTCAGCTATACGCAAAAGGCGCTAAAGACTTAAAGTGACATTCAATAAAGCCTTTAGAATGCTGTTTCTGCAACGCCTAAAGTACAAAGGCTTCTTGCTTATGCAGATTGCGGGGGAGGAACCAACAGTATTTTGATTTCCATTGAATCTACAGGTAATGGGGCATTCATACTTTTCATTAATCAGATCGTTAATGTATGTTCTACCTAGTTTTTATTAGAAAAAAATCGTGCTTTAATTTTATTTTATCAAATGTAATATTTTATTGATATTCATTATTTGTAATTTTAATTGTTTATTTATTATTATGGATGCCATTGTCCGATATAAAGAAAGTCATTCATTCATTCAATATGCTCCGATAAATTCTATGAACATATTTTACAACAATCCTGATTTACACCAAACCCAGCTCAAACGACGCAGAAAATCTTGCTTAATACAACTAAGTTAAGACCAATATCTGTCAAAGTGTCGCTTAAGCCTTTTGCTTTTCCACCGTCGTTTACTTATTTCTTGGTCCATCTTTTCATTTCATTTCTCGTTAAACTCCTCACGTAATTATTATATTGCGTTGAGTCGTTGTCCTCTGATTGGTCAAGTAGGTAACTGAGATGAATGAAAACTGAAATGTCTTTCTTTGTACAGAATGACTTTTAATGACCGCGCGCTAAATACCGTCACAATAATTGAATAATAGTATACTATAGTTATACAATAGCTATGGAGTGCACGGGCGCCGAAATACAATAGACGGCATTCTAGAATCCTCAATCATTCATCACAGCCGACCACAAGCCTTCCGCTTATGAAAATAAGAACTACTTTCTCCCGACAGAAATCGCAATAAACACACGCCGCGTTCCAGACTCCGCTGTCAGCCGTTCGCCAAAATAAGCCTTACGTCCTAACATATAAGGACTGAATTCGACTGGCTAATAATCACTGCAAAAAAACAATATTTTGTTAAAAAAAAAGTAAAAAGAACTCATAAGAACATACATACAAATGAATAACATACGATGTGATGCACTGGGATTAGATCCCGTGTGCCCAAGTTCCAAGACCACCTAAGTTAGTTGCTGGGCTTTCGCGGGTGACAGCCATTACCTACAAACACTATCATCATTTTTTTAAACAGATAGACTGACTGCAGTACGTTTTAGATATGAGCACACGCACCACTGCACTGCCGCGCGCCCGGTCGGTTCTAAGTGGCGCGGGCGGTAAAATTCAATATTACCCGTTATTGATATTTTAAAAACTTGGTATTTAGTGGAATTTTTATTGGATTATTGAAAAATCTACTGCAATAGAGCGACCCCTAACTAAGAAACGCATTTAATTTGCCTGAGCAATTATTCACGAGCCATAATTAAGTAATAATAAGAATTGTAATATTGTAACGAAAAATGATTTGGATAACTCATTAAAGCTACTTATATACGTAAATAAAACCATATTAAAAAATAAAAATGAGCAGAGAATTTTTTCGGTAGAAGTTATAGAGCAAAATGCAAAAAGTTTAATTTTGAGTATCTCGGAAATCGAAAAAATATTGGATTCTTATTCTTACCTATTCTAACTTATACATACATACGTATACACGAACAATTTCAGACTGAGAATTTTTTCACAGAGAGTTATAAACGATTTCCATGTTTAGGTATAAATACCTAACTTCTCGTAAAAAAAATCATTGGATTATTGTATATCTATAATCTGTATTACTTATTTTCACTATGTGCCAAGTTTCAACGACGGGAGAATTATTCGGATGTCTCCATACAACGAATCTCCTCGTTGATTGGACTATTAATTGAGACAGAAGGAGTTGCCAGGGTTTGTAAAAATTTATTATTTAATTATTTAAATTACCCAAAAACAGTGAATATAATTAATAAGATTTCATATAGTACGTCTTATCACCTGTATTTTTAGCTAATTTTAGAGCAACCGTACTTGGTCTTAGCATTTTTGTAAACAACTCCTTTATGACTGCTAAGAGCATCTCGGACACGAAAAGCAACACGATACGCTCTACTTTGCCCACTGAACGGATCTACAGCGTTCTGTCTCACCGTTATATGGAGCGAGCGAGTTAGAGGGTATGTTCCCGGTGCTGACACGCTCCGTGAATGACACGCGACGGTGTTGGTCGGTAACGGAACGGTCTAGCTACTGGGAACAGTGTCATAGTTTTCAATAAAAATAATATTTTTGACGACGCGTTTGGTGTATTCGTTAGCGCTCCTGACTATTACGCCGGCCGTCGCGGGTTCGAATCCCGCAAGGAGCAAATTTTTGTGTGATGAGCATGAACATTTATACCTAAGTCATGGATGTTATATGTATTTAAGTATTTATGGGAGACGCCCCCGTCATAATCGTTGTCTGGTACTTCGTAACACAAGGAAGAATTTTCTTACCACGCAACCAGACAATTGGTGTGTTGTCTGGCGCATATTTATTTATTTATTTTTTGTTTGACACGTTCCTAGCTCGGTCATGGTATGCTACGGCGTAGTAGGCAGGAATCTCTAGTCGACAGCGAAAATCGTTTCTTAGCCGCAACAGGAATGTATTCCTGTTTAACGTTTAGCTCTTGAAAATTGTAATACAAAATGCTCGGAAAACTCATACAAATGTTATTATAATGTTAATTTATACCTGTGTTTGCGCACACACTTGTGCACTACAATATGTCCCGCGCAGTCGGTTTGTCGTGACTGGCCACCGTAGTCGAAATCGGCTAGGGGGACTATTATTATTATTATTTATAATTCAACAGCCTCGGTAGCGCAGAGATAAGAGGATCGCATTTCAAAGTGTTCAAGTTTCAAGTTCAGAAATTGTCAAGATACCCTGGAGTTTGGAAGTTGTTTGTGTTTCACCCCCGTGCCTCGGTGCGCACGTTGCGCCGTTGGTCCTGCGCCTGATCTCTCTCGGGTCGTGTCAGCTTGCTGTCCCATCGGGCTATGAGAGTGAATGGAATAGAGAGTGCACCTGTGTTTGCGCACACACTTGTGCACTATATGTCCCGCGCAGTCGGTTAGTCGTTGTGACTGGCCAGCGTAGTCGACAATCGGCTAGGGGGTCTATTATTAATTTATAATTAATTTCATAATACGCTTCATTTGCTTGCAGGAAAACGACAAGCATCTTGGAATTGTGTGCTCATTATTCGGCATATCTAAAGTGGAGCTACGTAGATGGCTCACGCATCGACGCATCACTTCAGCGCACGAGGTAAGAATCAATTGGCTAGTTTACTGCAACAAAGTAACAAAGCTTAAAAATTCAAAGAAATAGCATTTTTTTTTATTTTAAAATATTTAGGCCCACTTTTCATTGATCATTCTTATTAATTTGCACACTATATTTTTATAGCTCTACAGTACAGAGTGCGTCAGTTAATAACCGAAAACAAGGACGTCATAGTTTCCAATTGCCATAGTAGAACGCAACGCGAAATTGTCTACATTTGCGGTCGGAATATGCTTGCGGGCGATAACGTTTTCCAACCCGTAATCCTTTATAGAATGAGACAAAAAAGGTTTCATTCGTTTTCATACTTCTTCGAGTTTTTTAAATTAACGCTTGATTTGTTAAAAATTGTCGATTTTCTGAATAGTTTTTTTTACAAAAATGTGAATGTTTAGGTTCTTATAATTTACTGAAACATATTTTTTTTAATCAAGACGTACGAGAATAGTTTTTCAAAAGTCATAAAAAAGTCATAAAAGTCGTTTATTTTTGCATATAGACCCACTGGGGGCACTTATACACGTCCCAACATAGGCCCTAACACATCTTCGGGACAATTGTGGGCTAGTGCTGAGAAGAAGCTGCGCAACAAACTCAGTCACTATTGTCAATGCCTCTTTTCAAAATTTTTACAATGTTTGTGGTGATCATGCAAGTCCATACATTATTATACAAAATATCTCAAACATGTAAAAAAAACATAATCGATCAATGTTTAAGGGGTGAAAATCGTTATCCCTTTTTGTATGGAAACTCGCGCGGCAACTTAAAGGCTGGAAGGTCTATTAAAAAATCAGTTTTCATTTACTTCCCATTAACTTCTTATAAGTTAATTTCGATCGGTATATGATATTTAAAACTAGCAACGTGTTAAAAAACATGCGTTGTCAATATTTTTTTTTAATAGTAACTTGTTTATTTAGATATTATTTCTTAACTAATTAAGCCTATTATGTACAAGATTGTGATATATTTGAAGGGGTCGTCGCTTTTGGTCTACGACCGGTCCCTTCGTTACAGTTTATGATTACATATTTAATAAATTATTTATATTATTAATGTATTTATCAATTATTTATGAAGAGTAAATGCTTCTCTACCAGACAACCACAGGTTTTACCATAGACTCGAGACTTTAGACTAGGGCCCAGATTCTCGCGTCAATCGAACTTTTTTTGTGTCATGACTGACATTCGCATATATTATGTTTTGTGTTAATTTTTTTTTATTATTAATATTGATTTAATTATCACCAGGTAATAGTATCAAGAACAGACGTCAACCGTGCGGTGTTCTCGAGGGATGCGTTAGCGAAGCATCTGTATGGCGAGCTGTTTGCGTGGGTTGTGGCTGCAGTTAACCGAGCGTTGGACACTGGCCACGCTAAGAAACACTTTATTGGTAAGCCTGTAAAGATGAATATTAAAGATGATGTTTAAAAAATGCCAAAACCATGTACGGTTTCTGTAAAAATAGCTAAAAATACAGGTAATTAGACGTACTAAATGTAATTTTAATTTAATTAAAAATTTTTAGGTAATTTAAATAATAAACTTTTAAGAACCCTGGCAACTACTTCTATCTATACTTACTCCAAAAACATGTCGAATCGTGCAAAAAAAAGTTAATCTGTCAATGTCAAATGTCATTTTGCTTAATCTGTCAATGTCAAGTGTCATTTTGCTTATTATGCCAATGTCAAGTGTCATTTTGCTCTCCGCTTCCGATCTTTTTTAATCTCTTCAAACAGCTGATTGGCTGACAGGTATTTGACAGATTTATTAGACATCATGAAATATTGATAGATTTTATTAGTTTATGTCACATATTACCCAAAAATTGAAGATTTTACGGATGAAAATCATTCTAAAAATGATTAAGCTTTACACGACCTATTTTTTAGTGTCATGTACAAGGTGTTGGCATTTTCTACATACAAGCGAAAACATCTCTTTTACTCTAACTTACGACTTAGCTACTGACACAATAGTCCCCCTAGCCGGTTACTGCCGCGCCGCCCGCACCCCTCCGCCCCGCAGGCGAGGTCTCAATGAAGCGGTCTACCTTCAGGGTGACTTTTCAAACATTAGCAATATTTTAAACTAAGAACCTACTCATGATTCATAATCCCTTCCACATATTATAATGAAAATCAATTGATAGAAAGTATCATATGATGAAACTGGGAAAAATCATATCAAACACTAATGATCATTGCTTCAAATTAAGCTAATAAATTACAGTTTAACTGCCTTACCACAAGTAATTAAACAAGGTTTCGAACACTGTTTAAATATAATATGGCTAGTATAAAATCAACGTCAATCAAATCAAATGACATAAGGGTGACATACATTTTATTATAGCCGCATAACATTTAAACAGTTGTTCAAACTTTGTTTATTTATTTGTGGTAAGGCCGTAAGACTTTGTTTAATATTTTAAAAAAATACTAATAATAATATTATTATTATTGAGTTGTTGGGCCCTATTGTAGCCTGCTCGACCAGTTATGATCTATTGTGGCAGCCCTTATGCTTTAAAGTTCACTGCTTAGTCCCGCTGAGTCTATAAATTGCCAGATTCTTTGGAGCGTGATATCTGTTATCTCATCCGGGTGCACGATGTGCCGCCCAAGATGGATACTTCTTTTGCTCATGAGCGGACCGCAAGAGCAGAGGATATGCATGGCCGTTTCTTCTTCTGTATTACAGAATCTGCACAGAGCGTCTTCGGTCATGTTTATTTTGGACAAATGTTTGTTCAGTTTGCAGTGACCGGTTAGTATTCTGGTCACTGCACAAGCTTTGTATCTTTCGAACTTTAATAGTTCTTTAGTTACTTTGTTGTTGTAACCTTGAATGAGTGCTTTTGAGTGTGTTTGTCCTGGTGCAGACTTCCACAGCTCAATAGCCTCTTGTTTACAGAGGGTGGTTAGAAGCGTAGTGGCGCGTTGTTTGGTGATGCCACAGAACGGTTCTACGCCAATTTGAGGGTTATCGGCTCCTTTTCTAGCGAGTTCATCTGCTACTTCGTTTCCTTCAACATTAGAATGCCCTGGTACCCATGTAAGTGTGACTTTGTTGGTGTTTCCCAGATCATTCAATTTCTCAGTGCATGTTTGCACCAGTTTTGACATTTGTTCGAAGGATTTTAACGCCAGCAATGCGGCTTGGCTGTCGGAGTTGATGTAGATGTGTTGATTCCGGAGCTTCCTCTCAAGGTTTATCTCTGCACATTTGTTAATGGCAAAGACCTCGGCTTGGAAGATCGAGGATTCAGTCCCCATGTTTACACTAACTTTGAGCTTAGGCCTCTCTCCATAGATCCCACAACCTACATCATTTCCCTTTTTGGATCCGTCCGTGTACCAGACGTGGCTACCTTTCTTAAATGACATTTAGCCTTCTAGCCATTTGTCTCTAGAGGGTATGTTTACGGAGTATAGCTTAGTAAAGTTACATTCCGTATGCATGTCGTCACTAGGCATGCTTAGTAGTCGATTTTCAAGTATTGATTCCTTGAGTCTTATCAGACTTTGAGAAGCCCATCTGACTTTCGTGCGGGAACAGATTCTATATATGCTCTGCTTGGCCTCTTTTGCACGTGCAAATGTAGAGGTGTAAGATCCAGCAGAGCATTCAAAGCTGCCCCTGGTGTCGTAGACAGTGCTCCAGTTGCTGTAATGCAGGCAAGCCTTTGTAGGCTGCTCAGTTTCTGTATTGTTGTCGCTTGGTTGACCTTGCTGTACCAGGCGGCTGGTGCATATGTTATTACTGGTCTCACGACCGCTGTGTACAGCCATAGGGAAATTTTGGGTTTTAGTCCCCATCTTGACCCCGCCATTCGACAGCAGCTCCACAGAGCCATTTTGGCTTTTTGAATGATGTTATCTAGGTGCGAGTTCCAAGTAAGTTTTTGATCAAACGTCACCCCTAGATACTTGGTTTCGCTAGAGTAAGGAAGAATTTTACCGTTTAACTTCTGATTCACCAGTTTTTCCAGTTTTCTCTTCCTTGTGAAAGGGATTACCACTGTTTTATCTGCATTGATAGATAATTCGTTTTCTCTACACCACTTACTTATGGTGTTGAGAGCGCCTTGCATTAGACTAGAAATTGTACTGAGGCAGGGACCTCTGATGATCACTACTAGATCATCAGCATAGCCTTGTGTATCATAGCCTTTTTCTGCCATCTTAACAAGTAGTTGGTCTACTGCTAGGGTCCAAAGTAGTGGAGACAGTACTCCTCCTTGTGGACATCCTTTCGTGGCAAGGAATTCAAGCTTTGAAGCATTGAGGGTAATGTTTGCTACTCGATTTGAGAGCATGTTTTTTACCCATCTGATGGTGCTTTCATCTATCCCTTTTGCCTCCATTCCATTTAGAATGGTTTCTATAGGGGTATTATCGAATGCACCTTCAATATCTAGAAAAGCACACAGGGCTGTTTGCTTATCCTCCAGGGATTTTTGCACCTTATCGACCAGATCGAGTAGGGCTGTTTCAGTGGATTTTCCCTTTTGGTATGCATGTTGGTTGATACTTAGTGGTCTATCAACTAAGTATTTGGCCCTGATGTGCTGGTCTATAATCCTTTCCATGGTCTTCATTAGGAAGGATGTTAGACTTATGGGTCTGAAGGATTTGGGTTGTGAATAGTCCCTCTTCCCAGCTTTCGGTATAAAACGTACTTTGACCCAGTTCCAAGGTTCTGGTATAGTGCCCCAGGCATAACTTGCTCTGAATATTTTAACCAGATGCGGAAGAAGCAGGTCATTTCCTTTTTGTAGCAGAGCAGGAAAGATGCCATCCTCTCCCGCTGATTTAAATGGTTGGAATAATAATATGTTAACGTATTAAAAAATTACTCCGCCTGAACGGAAATCAAAGTGATACTGTACGATTTTTGAAATTATATTTCATAACAATTGATTTTAATTTTAATATGTGGAAGGGACTATGAATCATGAGTTAAAATATTGCCAATGTTTTCAAAGTCACCCCGAATTGTCAAAAATATATCTGTTGTCTTAGGTATCTTTCTGTTTCTCGTGGCTAATATTTCATTATAATAAAATTATTTATTTTGTTTATAGGTGTCCTCGACATCTACGGCTTCGAGACGTTCGAGATCAACTCATTCGAACAATTCTGCATAAACTACGCCAACGAAAAACTGCAACAGCAGTTCAATTCCCACGTTTTCAAGCTAGAACAGGACGAGTATATTAAGGTTCGTTCTCTTTCGCTCATCTATTTTATTTCGAGGCCAAGACAATTCCCACTCCAACAACGTGAATATCATGAAAATCGGTTCACCCATTCTCGAGTTATATGTGTTGTAACTTACACGACTTTCTGTTTATAGATTTAAACTTTATTGCACTGTGAAATGTACAATTTCCGGTTTCAATGCCTTAGCTTATGGCATTCTCTACCAGTCAACCGCTTGGGTATGCAAAAAGGAATCGTAAAATGATTTTATTTGTCAACATAAACTTAAGCAAACATACCCATATTTGTTGAAGAAAAAACGATGACCATAGTATTTCTTTCCCCCCTTCTATTTTTCCACAGGAAGAGATATCGTGGAAGATGATTGATTTCTACGACAACCAGCCGTGCATAGACCTCATAGAAGACCGCCTGGGCATCCTGGCGTTGCTTGACGAGGAGTGCCGGGTGCCGCAGGGCTCCGATCAGGGCTTCGTGTCTAAATTACACGATAAGTGTGCAAAGTACCCGCATTTCTTGAAGCCACGGTTCGGAGCTTCGGGTAAGTCACTAACCAATTTAACTCTTATCATATCAACACACTTACTTTTTTTTATTTAAACTTTATTGCACTGTGAATTGTACAATTGGCGGCCTTAATGCCTTAGGGCATTCTCTACCAGTCAACCTGCTCACTCACTCATCGACAGTCACTTATTCTTTAAGACACTCACTCTCGTCATCACCTACTCACTTGCTGCACTCATTACTTTCTATCAACAACTCACTATTACGCACTGCCTTTCAGCCACAACAATCTCACCCTCTTTCACACGCGCTCATTTACTCCTGCTATATCCTTTCACTGTCTCTCTTTAGCTCATTAACTGCCTCGGTGGCGCAGCGGTGAGAGAGTCGCATTTTAAAGCGACGGCTGCGCCGGAGGTCCCAGGTACAATTCCCGGGTCGGGCCAAAAATATGTACCGGAGTTTTTCTGTTCAGAATTTCTCAGGGTAGCCCGGAGTTTGGAATTTGGCGGTGTTTCACCCCCGTCCCTCGGAAAGCACGTAAAGCCGTTGGTCCTGCGCCTGATCTCTCTCCGGTTGTGTCAGATTGCTGTCCCATCGGGCTATGAGAGTGAAAGGAATAGAGAGTGCACCTGTGTTTGCGCACACACTTGTGCACTATAATATGTCCCGCGCAGTCGGTTAGTCGTTGAGACTGGCCACCGTGGTCGAAATCGGCTAGGGGGACTATTATTATTAGCTCATTCTCACTCCTCACTCCGTGACAGTATGACATGCTGTCCTCTTCTATTCATTTACTCAATCCCTGGTTCAATCACTCTTCCTAGCTACATTAATGTAAGAACCAGGTCCTCTACAATAAATAGTCGTGGATAGACCTCATAGAAGACCGCCTGGGCATCCTGACGCTGCTTGACGAGGAGTGCCGGGTGCCGCAGGGCTCCGATCAGGGCTTCGTGTCTAAATTACACGATAAGTGTGCCAAGTACCCGCATTTTTTGAAGCCACGTTTCGGTGCTTCAGGTGAAAAAATCTCTAACAAAATATCTGCTTATTTACTTATACAATAATTGTATCGAGCTTATAATGTCGCTCTTTTGTCAGTGAGTTCACTCTCTGCCTCTTTAAGTTTTTTCATACAGAGACACCCATTCATTCGTTCATTCATATTCAAATCGTCACTTACTTTTACCTATCATTACGCTTATTTATTCTTTTTATGACCTTATTCCTCCCTTTTTATTTTTTTGACTATCCGTCGCTTTGGATCATTTCACTATAACGTTGACTTTTTATCATACAAAAACAAATATAAAAAATTTATTTCCTTTCACAAAGATCAGTTTAGAGTAATTGTGAAAGAGTAAGTGAATGATCTATATCTTTTTCTCAGACTCTTTGTCTTACTCTTACGTATTTATGATTTTCTAAGCTAAAAAATAGGATTTTACTTTGTAAGTGAATCTCGATATGTGTCTGGTCAAAGCCCTAGTTTTGTGAACGCAATATTTCTGTTCCAGCCTTCATAATAAAACACTTCGCCGACAACGTGGAATACCAATCGGGTGGTTTCCTCGAAAAGAATCGCGACACTGTGTCATCGGAACAGTTGGAGTGCGTTCGATCCGCTGCCAAAATAAGATTGATACGGACCGTGTTGCGGCAGGAGCGGACGACTGATCAGTCGGCCACGTTGCCGCCGCCGCAGAGGAGACACGCGCCGGTGACTATGCACGCTACGGTGAGTACTCGTTCACTCATTCAATTATTCACTCACTCACTCGTTTGAGCGAATGAATGAAGAATGAATGTATAAAATGTAGAATGGGTACAGTTATGACGTAACCAGTATGCTTATGTGTAGTAAGTAATAATAATAATTAATATGTTAGAAGAATTGCGAGGCACTAAGATTGATTTAATTATTAATTGTTGTTTCTTATATCATAAAACAGTAAGAAGTAACTTAGCATTGGTACCTCCTTGTCCAGGGATAAATATGTAAGTGATTAAAGCTTTATGAAATGATAGTGTTTGGATTTTTTAAAGGATGGTTTAAAAAACATTTGTTTTAAAAATATCCGTATTTTTTACATATAAAATTTTCGGTATTGCAACCGAGCTCAACAGAATAACGATTCAACGTGTAAATGATTTTTTACAATATTTTCATAACGTCACATCCTAAAAACACTAATATCTTGTACTAATTTCACCGTTTCTTCCCAGCAACCGCCTCGCCGCGCCTCCGGTTCGAAACAAACTGTAGGATCACAGTTCCGAGCGTCGCTTTCTGCTCTTATGGCAACACTATCTGCTACCACGCCACACTATGTCAGATGTATCAAGCCTAATGATACGAAGGAGGCGTTTAGATTTGATCCGGCGAGGGCTGTGCATCAGTTAAGGTAAATTTAGTAATGACCTAGTATAAATAGCAGTGCCATACTGTTACAAATGATAAGTCACAGGTCCGAGCTTTACTGTCTGCTCTTATCGCAACATTTTCCGCTACTACGCCTCATTATAAATAATAAATAAATAAATATACGCGAGACATCACACCAATTGTCTGGTTTCGTGGTAAGGAATCTTCTTCCTTGTGTTACGAAGTACCAGACAACGATTATGACGCGGGCGTCCCCCATAAATACTTAAATACATATAACATTCATGACAAAGGTACACTAAATGTTCGTTCTCATCACACAAACATTTGCCCCTTGCGGAATTCGAACCAGTGACGGCCAGCGTATTATTCAGGAGCGCTAACCAATACACCAAACGCGTCGTCAATTATGTTAGGTTTATTAAGTTTAATAATACTAAGGAAGTCCAAAACTTCCCCATCTATAACTGCCGTAAGGCCTGTTTCACCTTAATCTTCAAATTAACGTTATTGTTTCACAGAGCATGCGGTGTACTGGAGACAATAAGAATATCAGCTGCCGGTTTTCCATCAAGATGGCTTTACCAAGATTTCTTCAGCAGGTAAATCTTTACTTATCGAAGCTTACTTAACTGCCTCGGTGGCGCAGCGGTTAGAGGGTCGCATTTTAAAGCGACGGCTTCGCCAGAGGTCCCGGGTTCGATTCCCGGGTCGGGCCAAAAGTATGTACCTGGGTTTTTCTGTTCAGAAATTCTCAGGGAAGCCCGAATGTTTGGAATTTGCCGGTGTTTCACCCCTGTGCCTTGGAAAGCACGTTGCGCCGTTGGTCCTGCGCCTGATCTCTCTCCGGTCGTGTCAGGTTGCTGTCCCATCGGGCTATGAGAGTGAAAGGAATAGAGAGTGCACCTGTGTTTGCGCACACACTTGTGCACTATAATATGTCCCGCGCAGTCGGTTAGTCGTTGTGACTGGCCACCGTAGTCAAAATCGGCTATGGGGACTATTATTATTACTTACTCCTTTGGCGCAGCGACCCAAAGCGTGTCTTGGCCTCCGACACAAGAGAACGCCGTCTAATCCGGTCTTGCGCCGTCTCTTGCCAGTCCGTAACTTGTATCGAAGCTAGTTTATTAAATTACGATACTATTTTTCTTCCGCCAAATATTGTAGGAGATAATAAACATGCCGATTGGGTCTATAAGTTTAGATTATTTATGCAGTGTTTGGTACTCATCGTGTGCCAAATTAAAATGACTTGTATTGGGGTCATTTGCTATAGTTTCCTGCCTTTAAAATAACAGGCCCTTCAGTATTTTTAAAACAAATTCACAAGCTATCTTGTTTGTTTACTTACAAAATTGCGGACGTAATTTTCTTCAAAATAATAAAAAATAATGTTCGATTCTATTGTATTCTTAATTTGACTTGCAACTTTATATGGCTGTGAAAAAAAATAAAGAAAAGGGATTGGACTCCTAGAACTTCATAAAACAATAAGTAAAGTATAAACTGTATTTATGCTAAAAGAATGCCACATGTCTTGAAAACATTAAAACAACTCCGTAAATTTTCTCATCAAGTGACCCAGGCCGCAAAATTCTGCACACAAAATTCGCAACTAGTTTTTGTATGATGTATTGATGTGAAAATAAAAAGTATTTTAACTATTATCCATCACACTTAATTTTAAACACCCTGTATATCCCAGGTACCGCCTCCTCTGCCTTCACAAAGAGATCGACCGCAGCAACATCAAGGCAACCTGCAGCAGGATACTAGTTAAACATCTGAAGGACCCAGATAAATACCAGTTTGGCGCTACTAAGATATTCTTCAGGGCTGGGCAGGTTAGTTTATTTTAAGTTAACAGTAAAAGTCATAAAAGAAAATCGTTTATTTTTGCGTATAGACCCACTGGGGGCACTTATACACGTCCCAACATAGGCCCCACCACAGCTTCTAGGCTAGTTGACAAAAACTAGATAATATCTTACGTTAGTAAATATATTGATCAAATATCTTTATATTTTTAAAAATATTCAACATGCTGACTATGAATCATGAGTAGGTTCTTAGTTTAAAATATTGACAATGTTTACAAAGTCACCCTGTATACACCGTGCTTTTTTAACCGTCTTACACCCGAAGCCCACGTAATGTAACCATCTTAATAACCCTCTAGGACATGTTATTTTTTTATTACACTCCACATAATTTTGGTGTAAAAAATATCTAATAGTAATGTTACGTAATGTATCATCCTGTTCATAATGTTTACGTTTTCAACAATGCATTCCTTGACCTTGCCGCCTCCACGCGTTCCGCACCGTAGCCAATCTAAGACAGTCCACGTGGATCTCTAACCAATCATGCGCTAGCGCAATCCTTTGTGACGCCCACCGCCTCGCCCCTTTCTATTCGTTCGTAAAATAAGGTCAGTAGTGCTAGACAGCCGAGTGAATGACCCGCGCGTAGTGCTCGTTACAGGATGTTTCGTACTAAATTGAGCTGATATCTTCTTTAATATCTTAGGCTTTGAAATCTTAAAATTAAACCAAGTTTTATTTAACGAATGACATGTAGTTATTAGATACTTTAAGTGGCCTTCGGCTGTAAGACGGTTAAAAAAGCACGGTGTATATTTATAATGCTTACACCAAATACATTTTCACAGGTGGCCTACCTAGAAAAGATACGAGCCGACATACAAAGATTATACTGCGTTCGGGTCCAAAGTTGCGTTCGTCGTTTCGTAGCGAGAAGGAAGTATCTCCGTCTCATGTCCGCATTGAGAGGGCTGCAGGCTAGAGCGAGAGGGTTCTTGGCTAGACGGTGAGTTAATTTTACTAACATAAATAGATTATAGTATAAATATGCGTCAGACAATACACCATTTGTCTGGTTTCAAACTGAGGAGTTTTCTTCCTTGTGTTACGAAAACATGACGGGGGCGTCTCCCATGAATACTTAAATACATATAAACATCCATTACTTCGGTACAAATGTTCGATTCCCGGGTCGGGCCAAGAATATTTACCTGGGTTTTTCTGTTCAGAAATTCTCAGGGTAGCCTGGAGTTTGGAAGTTGTTTGTGTTTCACCCCCGTGCCTCGGTGCGTTGGTCCTGCGCCTGATCTCTCTCCGGTCGTGTCAGATTGCTGTCCCATCGGGCTATGAGAGTGAAAGGAATAGAGAGTGCACCTGTGTTAGCGCACACACTTGTGCACTATAATATGTCCCGCGCAGTCGTCTAGTCGTTGTGACTGGCCACCGTAGTCGAAATCGGCTAGGAGGACTATTATTAATTAACTGATGTGTTATTCACGAATTGTTCAGTAACCCTGTACATTTTTTTCAACAGCAAAGCCCAAGAAGTCCGTCGCAACCGCGCCGCCATCAAAATTCAAAGAAACGTGCGCGGTTGGCTTGCGAGAACTAAATACCAAAGGCTGAGAAGGTTGGCTATAGGACTTCAAGCTCATGCCAGAGGATTCCTGGCTAGAAGACTTTATAAAGACAAGAGGAGAATAAAGGCGGTAATACTATGTGTTTCTTTAAAGCATCATAATACAATATACTGTTGTTACTCTGTTTTAAACACCTAATAAAATAAATAAAATAAGAGAGTCAAGACTCTGAATAAGACTTGGCCTTAATAAGACCTCATGTCTACGTGAGACTTAGGTTATGATGTGGGTATTAATCTCGATCCACTTTATTACAATGAAAGACACCAGGTTTAAACTAAATGCAATGTATTTATTTTACACATAACCACTAGCCCAATTTTAATATCAACGATAAAATTTCATTGTAAATAATGGAATGAATCCGGCGAGGGGTCAATAATGATTCTAACTAAGCATTACAGCACAGTCTCAGCGAGACTCCTTAAACATAATAAAATAATAAATATGCGCACACCAATTGTCTGGTTTCGTGGTAAGGAAATATCTTCCTTGTGTTACGAAGTACCAGACAACGATTATGTCGGGGGCGTCTCCCATAAATACTTAAATGCATAGAACATCCATGACTTAGGTACAATTTTTCTTGCTTATCACAAACATTTGCCCCCTGCGGGATTCGAACCCGCGACGAACGGCGTGAAAGTCGGGAGCGCTAACCAAAACACCAAACGCGTCGTCAAAACAAGGCTGGAGGCAAAAGATTTGTGGCGTTTAAGTACTTTTAAGTATCAGTGAGACTTCAAGTCTTAATGACTTTATTTTTTTTAAAAAACTCGGCAATAAAAATAAAATTATTGTTTATTTAATTATTTTGTTGACAGGTATGCACGATACAGCGCTACGCTCGCGGCTTCCTCGCTCGGCAGCGTGTTAAGAAGATAAGACGTTCGATTGTCATAGCGCAGGCTGCTGTAAGTATATCTATTTAGAATAGAGTTGAATGAGAGAGAGAGAGAGAGACAGAGAGATAGTGAAAAAGAGAGCGAGAGAGATTGGTTGAGAGAATAGATTTTCTTAGTTTTCTTACGTAACGCAATAGTAGGTGTCTACCCTGTATTTTCTGTAGCGTTTCTTGCCCTAAATTAAAAAAAATAACTTTTGATTTTCACTACATTTATTAATGAATGGTTGGGTAGCTTATTTATTGGGGAAGGCTTTAGGCTATAAAACATCACGATGCGATGGGAGAGGAGGGAGAAATCTCAAAACGCACGGACGCAGTCATCTATAAACGGAAGAAATCATCATTCCCTTGACCAATTTCCAGTTCATATATATTTTCCTATCTTATACTATACTATAAGTGAATATCCAATGAATAATTGCAACATGCAGTAATCAAATTTGTAAAATTAAAAATAATAATTTGTAAATAAAATAAATAAATATTTATTTTAAAAGAAATTCATCATAATTTTCGTGTGCAATCAATCATTTATTGTGTAGTTATAGGTATGTATATTTAGCAGATCTTAAGCTTAAATCAACTGAATCACTGTAACCTGCCTTCAATGCGTACAATAACTAGTTTCAAACTTGCGGGGAACCACCAGTTAACTATATTTTTTCTCCCAGATACGCCGCTTCCTCGCCCGCCGTCAATACAAGCGCCTGCGCATCGAGGCGCGCAGTCTCGACCACGTGAAATCGTTGAACAAAGGTCTCGAAAATAAAATCATCAGTCTGCAACAGAAGTTGGGTGCCGCTTTAGAGAAGGCTAAGGGCATCGATCCTTTGGTGGCTCAGGTCGCTGAACTCAAGTAAGTAACGAATAACATACGGAAACATTTTAACGTCTGGTAAAACGATCAGAAACATACTCCCATTAATAAGGTCAAATCGTTTTAAGTGATAATATTTTAACTGTGTCTGTGTATACATCATAGAAACAGGACACTATCATTATTTTTTGGAAAATTGAGATTTTCATTTTTATTATTTTCTTTGACAAAGACAATATCATTTTTTTAAAACAGCACTCTGACAATTTAAAAAGTTATCAACGTCATCGGCTTTGCCTCTCTCAATTCTTTTTCTCAAGCTTTATTTTTCTCTAATCTTAACCTTAATTAATAAAAAAAAATACTGAAAATAATTATTACCTTAGTCTCCAATTTTCTCAAAAACTAGCGGATAAAAACCCAGTGTTTTCTACAAAAAAAAAATGGTGCTGAATCGGCCCTATAAATATTATCACTTAAAACGAGGTGACCTTAAATATTGGAATTAACTCGTCAAGTATGTGTGAGCGAGACACAATAGAAAATCCATTATTATGCGACTCCCGGCAGTCGTTTGATACCTGACTGATTACAAACGCCATAAAGGTTTTTGCACTCTACTTACCGTGCTAGAAACGTGTCAGGTACGCAAAGCAACACTATACGCTCTCTGCCTTGCCCACTGAACGGATTGACAGCGTTCTGTCTCACCATTATATTGAACGAGAGCGTATGTTGCCGGTGCTGACGCGCTCCGTGAACGACACGCGACGTTTTTAGTCGGTGACGGAACGGCCTAGTAGGAACAGAGTCATAGTTTTCAATAAATATAATATTTTTTGCTTGCCAAGTTCTTAACACGGTCAAGGTATGGTACGCTGTAGCTGTAATAGACCTTAAACTGCCTCGGTGGCGCAGCGGTTAGAGGGTCGCATTTTAAAGCGACGGCTGCGCCAGAGGTCCCGGGTCGGGCCAAAAATATGTACCTGGGAAGCCCGGAGTTTGAAAGTTGTTTGTGTTTCACCCCGTGCCTCGGTGCGCACGTTGCGCCGTCGGTCCTGCGCCTGATCTCTCTCCGGTCGTGGCAGATTTCTGTCCCATCGGGCTACGAGAGTGAGAGGAATAGACAGTGCACCTGTGTTTGCGCACACACTTGTGCACTATAACGTGTCCCGCGCAGTCGGTTAGTCGTTGTGACTAGCTACCGTAGTCGAAATCGGCTAAGGGGACTACTACTAGACCCTAAAACGTAGTGTCATGTAAATTTCTTAAGCCAACTTATTAAAATCATTGTTTCCTTCACAGAGCAAAACTAGAAGTCCTAAAACTGGTTGAAATCGAAGTCAAAGCACTAAAAGTGGACAAGGTAGAAAAGGACAACCTGATCGAGTCTCTCAAGGCGGAGTTAGCGGAAGAGAGAGACAGCAACAGATTACTAATCGAACAGATGGAAGATATGAAGATAAAGTATAAGAAAGAGAAGGAAGAGTTGGAGTTTGAGAGTGAGAAGTTGGCTAATGAGTTGAGGAGCCATAAGGAACACTTTGAGCTGGCTATGGAAGGTAACTTTTCAATTATTTCATACTAGTGTTCCCAGCAAAAAATATTTCGCCCCGGCCTCGTCCCACCCCAGTCCCGGCCTCGTCGAACGGGATAAATGTATCCTATGTCCTCCTGGTTCTAAGCTACCTTCCCACTGTTTCGCCCCGTCCCACCCCAGCCCCGGCCCGTTTAAGGGGTATGAATGGTTCTAAGCTACCTCCCCACCGTTTCGCCCCGGCCCCGTATAAGGGGTATGAAAAATAGATGTTGGCCGTCCCACCCCAGCCCCGGCCCCGTCTAAGGGGTATGAATGGTTCTGAGCTACCTCCCCACCGTTGCGCCCCGGCCCCGTATAAGGGGTATGAAATATAGATGTTGGCCGATTCTCAGACCTACTCAATGTGCTCACAAAATTTCATGAGAATCGGTCAAGCCGTTTCGGAGGATTGTGGGAACGATTAACGAACATTGTGACACGAGAATCTTATCTATACTTATAAAATGCTTTGTCCTGAATGATTCACTGACTGACGGATCAACGCACAGCCTAAACCGCTGGTCGTAGAGACTTGAAACTTGGAGGCTGTGTTCTTTGTATAACGTAGGGATCCGATAAGAAAGGATTTTTCGAAATTTTATCCCTAAGGGGGTGAAAAAGGGGAGCAAAGTTTGTATGGGACAACGTGATTCCTTGGTCCGATCTACTTCAAATTTTGCATAAACATTCTTTAAAAATAATAACGAAAAATGTGTATCAAATTTTATTTAAATTTATCTTGTAACGGGGTTAAAAAGGGGTAAAAAGCTATTTTGGGGATAATTGGCTACGAAGTTAATATAAATACTCTTTAGTGCTTATGCTTAAAATAATTTTTATTTCATTTTTGACAATCATTTGACATATCTGAGACACAATGTTTTGACACATGTTTGTTATTAATTTTACTCTCGAGAAGAGATTTTATTCTTTAAAATAGTAAAGAATGTTTTTTTGTGTTGAAACAGGGTAGGTAGCAAGCGGTCTGTGTCCAGTGTAGTATGCAGATCGTTTGTTTATATTGTTGGTGGACATTCTACGCTGTTCCTGCGGTCGATGGGTATCCGACCTGGAACTTTTTTGAAAATTTTTCGTGAGGGCCTATGTTAAGCAGTGGACGGCCTTGGGTGTTGATGATGATGATGGGGTAGATCCCTACATATAATTTTTTCTTTGAATTCAAACAAAGCTCAAGTTCAAACTCTTAAGGTAGCGGGAGAAGACTTGATATGTTATGTGGCATGATGCTGTGTAAGCGCACAGAGTTGCCTGGTCTTTTTAGCACCCGAAAGAAATATACGATTGACGAAAGGCGTAAAGTATTTCTATTACGTTGTAAAATAAAAAGATAATATCCCCGTGTAAGTTTGACCAGATTAAAGACCGGGCTACGTGTTGAGTCTACACAAAATATAACATTTGTCTATAATTTAAAACTGATGTTATTGTTTGTTTGGTGGAAGGCGCTAATCACAGGAACTATTGGTCCGGTTATAAAATATATTAGATACATTGTTAAATAGTTAATTTATCGGGGTAGGCTTTTTTATCAGTTTAATGCTTAGAGGTTTATAAATATTTTTGCTACGATCTATGGGAACGGAGTAAAACTAAAACGTGCGTACGAAGTCGCTGGCGGGCCGCTAGTCTATACATATAAAAGGCTTTGTCCTGAATGACTGACTGACGGATCAACGCACAGCCTAAACCGCTGATCGTAGAAACCTGAAACTTGGAAGGTGTGTTCTTTGTATGACGAAGGGATCCGATAAGAACGGATTTTTAAAAATTTCACCCCTAAGGGGTTGAAAAAGGGGTGCAAAGTTTGTATGGGACAACGTGATTCCTTGGTCCGATCTAATTTAAATTTTGCATAATCATTCTATAAAAAAATCTAAGAAAATTGTGTATCAAATTTTATTGAAATTTATCTTGTAACGGGGTTAAAAAGGGGAAGAAAGTTATTTTGGGGATGATTTATATCAATACTTCTTGGTGCTTTTTATTTTACTTACTTTCATCTCACTCACATCCACTACTGTCCCTCTCACTCAGTTGTCAAATTCAAAGTCACAAAACGTCAGTGCCGTACACTTGGATATTATTTGTGTTTTCAATGGTGTTTTCCATTAAATTTAATGAAAAATAGTCTCACAATAATATTCTTGTAATTACTGTGCAAATCTGTATTTGTGTTTGATAATAATAAATAGCTTAAGACAATGTGAGATATGTGTGATGGATGAGGTCAAACGAAAAGATTTTACAAATCATTATTTAGTCACGGGTTTTCAACGATGAAATGAAGTTCGGTAAGTAGTTTATTTAAACTGAATTTATAGTAGCAGCGTTTCTTACACCAAATAGCATCAAGTTAAATGTTTAAAAACTTATTTATTTTATACTATAAAATAGTGCAGTGATGCGTAATGTTTTGTTTATCGATATCGATATCTTGATCTGAGGGTCATCTTACCCGAGGCTGAGGAGGAGGCTTAGATTTGAAGTGTATCCCTATGTTTTAATGTTTTATTGAGATAAAATTAATAATAATGCATATTTATTGTTTCAGATCATTTCAATTTAAAAATGTAGCGGAATAGCTAGGATTTAACTAAACGCACTTACTTGATTAATGTTTACAACTTGCTGCTTTTTTGAGTATGAATAATTTTCTTTATAAAACAGTTATTTAGCAAAAGGCAAATTTAATTATTTTATGTTTAAAGGTAATTCGTATGGTGAAGTGTGATATGTAAGAGCAACTTAAAACACAATTTAAGTAAATATATATATTTTTTAACTTGTCTAGCCGATTTTATTGACTACAAATAGAAGTTTCATTAGTTTTGTTTCAGTGGTGAATACTTTTACAACAATAGGTCAACACAAAAACAAAACCAAGGAAAATTATCAACTAAAATGTTTTTGCAAAGCAGTCCGGATATCGATATCAAAAAATTTCGTGCAATAAGCAGGACATCACTATTTTGTTTATTTTTACAAAATTGACAATTTGTTTACGCGCCTGGTTTTGACATTTGAGTAGTCAATACTTCTCTATGGGTTTTCCGTCACATTTATAAACTTTCTTTGTGACGATTACCATAGAGAAAAAAGGTTGTACATGGTGATTACTTACTAGAAATGATAAAGCTCGAGTGTAACTCATAAAATAGGTACCTACAGCGGGAGTAGACTGGCCTGTTTTATGGTTGTATAAGGCAACTGTGATATGCTTCAAAGTGGCCTGAAAAATCTGATGAATTCTTGCCCCCGAAAGAAAAGTAATTGACGTTAGGTGTAGTATTTCAATTTCGTTGTATAAAGATAAAACCTCTTTGTAACTTTCACCACATTAAAGGCCGAGCTATTCTATTTTAATATTATAAAGTTAAAGAGATTTTTGTTAGTTTCAACTTTGCACGCACTAATCTAGGATATGCCTACTGGTCCGATTAGAATCATGAGTGTGTGTTAGATGGCTTTCATAATATTAATCGGGCAAGGTGTTAAAGGTAGTTCAATGACTGCAGGCTATAAAACAGTACGCTACATACGACCTATGGGATCGAAGTAAACCAAAACGCGCAGACGAAGTCGCGGGCGGCCGCTAGTATAATATAAATGAAAGTCGTGTTAGTTACTCCACTTATAACTCAAGAACGGCTAAACCGATTTAGCTGAAAATTGGCAGGAAGGTAGTTTAGAGCCAGGAGAAGGACATAGGAAACTTATTATCCTGTTAGACGGGGCCGGGGCTGGGGTGGGATGGGGCCGGGGCGAAACGGTGGGGAGGTAGCTTAGAACCAGGAGAAGGACATAGGATCCTTTTTATCCCGTTCAACGGGGCCGGGGCTGGGGCGGGACGGGGCCGGGGCGAAACAAAGTTCGCTGGGACCGCTAGTTTTATATATAAGTTTGAGTGCCAGTTCTAATCTAACTTTAATAAATTGTATTTTTTTTTTCTTCACATGCACGGCACATATTTCCAAGATTCCATCCTTGTCAAAAAAATGCAAATTTGTTTTTCATTACAATGTCCCGAAACTGATTTATAATATCAAGGAAATAGTAGAATCATCTCATAAACACGTTTATCTGCCCCTGTAACAAATTAATACGATAAGATAGCGATAGCTCGTGATATGAAATAATAATTAGTCTATCAATAAACGCGAAAAAAGATATTGTTTTTGCGGCAATTTTTGTTTTGATATTCGCGGAATAAATCAAACCTTTTTGGTTCTAAAATCTCTGTGGTTTTGGTGTTGTATCTTACCATAGATATAAGTCTGTTTTTAAAAAGATTATATGAAATGAGAACAGTGTTTTTTAAATAGTTACTTGTTGCAGCACTTACAATGTTTTATGCGTGACTTTGATTTGCCTATTTTACATGTTTCTAGTGATAAATATGGTGCATGTGTAATCGTGAACAGTGATGTTAAGCGCTGTCAATTTCTACGTTTGTAGCTTGATGTAAAGAGCGTTGCGGGAAAATTACATATGATGGCCCATTTACACGAGGCCAGTAGCACTGGCGCCAGCAAATTCGAAACCGTTCTATTCTATTGGACTGGCTTCGTCCACTGGCTTGGGCCAGTCCAATGCACTGGCCTGGCTCTATTTTCACGAAGCCAATACTGGCCTGGCTTATTGGACTGTCTCGTCTAATGGCCTCGTGCAAATGGGCCATGACGGACTGTAGTGATTTGGTAGGAATCTTAGTGATTTTACATGGGTTGAAATAACCTTGTGAAATGAATTGAAGATTAGTGCAGTCTCATATTCTGTGATTTTACAAAAAGTATCAGAAGTGATCGAATTAGTGACCAAAAACTATGATGGTGTCTCTATTGCATAAGTTTTTAAATGTAAAAGTGAATAAAAAAATAAATAAATAAAAAACAATGGTCGTGCCACCGGAAATAACAATAACTGAGCCGGCAAATGATGCCGAAATTGAGACATATGTTTGGAACCAGGAGTTTGAAAACAGAGCTAAGTTTTGGAAAGGTAAATTTAAAATTTATAGATGTAAATAAAAACAAGAATGATTTCACACGTACATAAATATGAAATATAGATAATTAAAACAACATGCGACTGCAAGAAATTGGTATGAAATGAAAAAATCAAGTATTTTTGTTGTAACTGCATTTCACATTGAGCGATAACATCCTGAGTCGCTGCTATATCTGTGGTGCAGGCACAGAATATATAATATATACTAGTACTGTGCAGGCCCATCGGCCGAATTCTGAAGCACGAGAAATGTCAAATTTTTGACATTTCGCCCTGATAAATGAAATTTGATGATTTTCTCCTGCATCAAATATCTTTTAACTTACGTAGCTATAGCTTTATCGTATTTTTTTTTACCTTTGTAAGGAACCTATGTTGAGACTTTCAACACAGGGCTAATAAAAATATTCAAACAAGAAATTTATCACAGTTTCACCCGCGTAAATATCGCAATAAATATCATAATGAACTATAGTTTGTGTGCTATCCTATGGTATAAGCCATATCATTGTAAAGTTTTATCAAAATCCATTCTGTAGTTTTAGCGGTAAGGAGTTACAAACTTCCATAAAGTCCGTTTTTCTTTGTTAGTCGGATATTGTAAACAATCTTAACATTCCTTTTTAGCGAAAATATTCCCTTAAAAACAAGATTAACACAAAACTTACAACATATAGGATTTGAAACTTTCGCGTTGCGTTGCAATAACTATTAGACATGACGGGCCTAAACGCGAATAAAAACTTATGAGTTGCTATTACTCACTGCTCGACGTTTCGGCGGTATTGCAACTGCCGTGGTCACGAGTCAACTCGTTTGAGTTGACAACAAGAGTTGACTCGTGACCACGGCAGTTGCAATACCGCAACGTCGAGCAGTGAGTAATAGCAACTCATAAGTTTTTATTCGCGTTAGACCCGTCATGTCTAATAACTTACAACATACATAGCTAATTCATCGTTCAACACTAAAATCTAAAATTATTTTTATAATGTTGGACTAGCAAAATAACAAACTTTCGCATTTATAGATAGATATTAAATTATCATAATCCTAACTTTACAAAGATGTGAAATCAATTAATCGGTTTAAATACGATTTTAGATGCTTAGATACTACACGTACAGACAGCAACCATTAGTATAGTCTGTTTTTCTTTGCTAGTCGAATTATGTAAACAATCTTTTGATATCTTTTAAAATAAAATCAGTGAATAAAATTCATTAAATAATTAATTTAAAATAAATCAAGATTTCGCGATTCGTTTGGTGTATTGGTTGACGACGCGTTTATTTATTTATTTTATTTATGAAGTACACAAACAGATTACAGTCTTAACTAGCTTATAAATAAGGGTTCTAATTAAATTACAGACAAAACTGTAGTCCAACAATAGTGTACATAACATGATTTTACAAATCGAAGCATAGTGTGGAAGTTAAAGATTAGAAGTTAGAATGAATTGATACTGTAGTGTATGTGTAAAAGAGAAGGAAGTATTCTGTCGTCTCCTGCGCACACTGGTTCCCCGACGAGGCCGGGGCGGGGTGGTGGTGGGGATACTTTACTCGCCACCACGGTGAAGGACGGACGTGTTAGTCAGTGTGACGTAAGGAGCCGATACCCGGGATGCCGGGATACTACAGATACGATTAACAAACCAAATAGAAAAAAAATATACAAATCAGCAGTTATTCGTTTGGTGTATTGGTTAGCGCTCCTGACTATTACGCCGGCCGTCGCGGGTTCGAATCCCGCAAGGGGCAAATGTTCGTGTGATGAGCCATTTGTACCTTTGTCATGGATGTTATATGTATATAAGTATTTATGGGAGACGCCCCCGTCATAATCGTTGTCTGGTACTTCATAACACAAGGAAGAAAATTCCTTACCACGAAACTAGACAATTAGTGTGTTGTCTGGCGCATATTTATTTATTATTATTATTTAAAATATTCGACAAGCAAAGAAAAACAGACTATAATTTTTACTACTTTTGATATGTTAACGATGTAACTCATTCTTATGAACTTTCCTAAAGCACATATTTTGGCTTACAGTTTAGTTTTAATTATATTATGTAAAAAAATTGTTTCACCTCAACTGTAAACTGTTTTGTGTTCTAATAAAATAAAAAATAAATAAAATAAAAAAAACTTAACCATCTTCTTTGTATCTTCTAGAACGAGACAAACAGCATGAGCTCGAGAAGAAAGCGCTCAGCGCAGAACTCGAAGCGGAAAGGCAGAGCCGTCAGAAGCTGCTCTCTTCACAATATGAAATGCAAGAACGACTGGATTCCTTGCAGAGGTATATGACTGTTTGCTGTCCCATCGGGCTATGAGAGTGAAAGGAATAGAGAGTGCACCTGTGTTTGCGCACACACTTGTGCACTATAATATGTCCCGCGCAGTCGGTTAGTCGCTGTGACTGGCCACCGTAGTCGAAATCGGCTAGTGGGACTATTATTATTATTATGTTGTGTCTTTTCCATTCTCGGGACCATGGGGTCCCGGACCTTTGGAAGGCGTACGTGGGGCCGAAGCCAACACACAGAGGCCCGTTTGACAACATTGAACTAAAAGCTGTGTGACACAAACCGGCGATTATCCTTGTATGCACTATACAAGTGCACCCAAGGACAACCCCCGGTTCATGTAGGGCTATTGCAAGATATGGATACAAAAGATACTGGGTTATAGGTGTGGGCGTTAGGTGGACCGGGTAGCTATTATTATTATTACGTATGACTGCCTCGTTGTTGTAACGGTCCGCTGGTCACTACCCAAGAGGTCCCAGGTTCAAATCCGGGCTCGGGTTAGACGAAATTTATGTTTGGGTTTTAAAGGTACTGAGAAACAGCTCACAGTCAGGAAGTTGGTGTAACACCCCCGTGCCTTGGAGCGCACGTTAAGCCGTTGGTCCTGCGCCTGATCTCTCATCGGTCATGTCGGAGCCGTCTCACCGAATTAATGAGAGTGAAGGAACAGAGAGTGCACTTGTGTATTGCGCTCACATCGTGGCACTATAATATTTCTTGCGTACCTGACCTATCTCTGCTGATAGGGGCCGCCATTACCGAAAATCGGTAGGAGAATATGTCAGATGGTTTTACAATATTTTTTACACTCACAGTGTCATATTTTATTCTGAAAAGATGAAATATGAAACCAAAAATTGCGCACGGGCGGGACTCGAACCAGCATCTTTCTGGCTAACCGGGCCAACTGCTCTTCCAATTGAGGTACTGTGCTGTCGGTCTGACCGCGCGAAATTCTTGGTCTCATTGATACGTCATTGCGTGACGTTAGCGCCATCTACCCGTCTGTTTATGCAACAGCGGGCCAAGTAGTTATTCTTTACAGAATAAATTCAACTTGGAAATGATTCATATTTCATCTTTTCAGAATATGTCAGAAGACAAAAAAAATATTTATTTAATTTATTTTATTTATAAAATACACAAAAAGATTACAGTCTTAACTTGCTTATGACTCTAAAAAAGCTCTAAATTACTGATTAAACTGTAGTCCAACAACAGTGTACATAACATGGTTTAAAATATCGAAGCGTAGTGTAAAAGTTAAAGATTAGAAGGTAAAATTAATTACTATTAACAAAAACAAATAGAAAAAAACGACAAGTTGGACAAACGACCTTGTAAAGATCGCAGGATCGCACTGGATGCAGACCGCTCACAACCGGTCGTTATGGAAAGCCGTGGGGGAGGCCTATGTTCAGCAGTGGACGTCCTTTGGCTGATAATGATGATGATGATGTGGATGACGCTGTATAATCCTACTACTGAATTAAGAACAATGCTAGTGATTTTGACTTGTCCAATATTGATGATTTTAAAGCCCGTTTCTAATGCAATAATCATAACTTTTTTATATTTCAGAGCCCCACCGACAAAAGAACATAGACGGTCTCTATCTGATGCCAGCACCAATTCACAACATGAGACCACTGTTGAAGATGTAAGTATTCATATAACATAACAGTTAAAAATGTAAAGATAATATAACCTATTATTGATTATTTTATTAATCGTAGTAATGTATAATTAAATGAAAAGAAAATTTATTTGCTAAAAATATTTATATTCAAATTATTCTTTACGCTTTTTGAGAAAGTTGTAAGCTTTTAGTTGAACTTTTACTAGTTTTTTTTTACGAAACATGGACATTGAAATTGATAGAGTCGCCAAAGTCAAAGTATCAACAGTTGCCATTTGTTGATATTCGTAGTGTTGCCATCACGATATTATACTTATAAGTATTGCCAGCATAAAAATTAAACTTTCTTATCCAGGATTACGGCTATGGATCTGTCAGATCAGTGGAGACCACCCGGCCGGCTTTGGAAGCAGTCAACTGGTCTGCCGGCTCACACAATGGGCCCAGTCCGGTGAGTGAATGAATAAAGTGAGAGAGTTTAACACGTTCCGGGACAGTGAACGCCTACAGGCGTGAAAACAATAATACATCTATTGTGTCTAGATGTTTGTCTCTGGAATAGTGTCCAGGAACGTGTTAAAGAAAATATGAATGTTATGTAGAATACGAAGAAAAAAAAAGTTCAAAGTAACTTACTGTACTTTGATCTTTTTTTTTCTTCGTATTATGTTGATAAAAGGGTATTTGTTTATTTTTCAAAACATGTTTTAATTTAATTATTGCATAAACTATAACAGCGTAACAAAAAAAGGCATAGTTTATTTTTGTTTTTGTAGTGTTTTGTCACTATACAAACTTAATAATATAAATTGCACTTGTAAAAAGCAACTGTGACTCTGTGACAGACGAGGAAATGAACCCCGTGTCTTACTTCCTCTCTCTCTTCTCTCTTCCTCGTCTGTCACAGAGTCACAGTTGCTTTTTACAAGTGCAATTTATATAAAAAAAAGTCAATTTAAACAAACTTTAGCCTCGCGAAACACCCTTTGTCGTCACGTCTTTCTGGGTACGTTCCATCGCCACGGCCGCAAATGCCGTGGCGATAGTCGCGGTCGTCAAATGGAACGCACCCAGAGATACGTGACGTCACACTCCGTGATTGGCGTTTGCGGTATATATTTTTATTTTATTACTACAGGCATTCTGCCATTCAAATATGAGCATTAATAATAAAACTTTATCTCATACTAGATGACCCGGTGAATTTCGTATCACTAACCTCTTAATATAGGTACACAATTATTAAACCATACAGTGGTGGACAGCTAATTAAAGACACTTTTAAAATTGTATGTTCATCAAGTTTTGGGTTCCAATAATTTTGTATTATGAATACATAGAAACCAGTTACTGTTGTAAAATAATCGTATGGGTTTTACGTATAATTTAAAGTTAATATTTGCCATAACATTGATATATTTTTAGTAACTTTTGACTTCAAATCTATTATGAGCAGAATAAGTGTACCAGTAATGTGGACAACTAATTAAAGACACCTAATGTAAGTTACTGAAAACCAAAAATATACTGAAGCTACGAAATAGTCAGTTAATATGTAATTAAAAATAGTCATTTCTCAATTGTTTTACAAACACACCACGTGTGTAGCTATTGAGCATTAAAGAAAAATGGCGTCAAAAAGTGAATTCATATGTGAAAACTTGATTGAAAAGCAAATACGACGTGTATGATTGATGTTATGCGTGGTAATAGTGATTCAAAGACGTTTTTCATAATGAAATATAAAAAAATTGTAGAATACTCAATCGGGAACGATGAGAAATCCATGGAACAATGACAAACATTTTGAGGTTATCCGGCCCCTCAAGAACGCTTAGGTGTCCATGGAATATCCTCGGTGGCGCAGCGGTTAGAGGGTCGCATTTTAAAGCGACGGCTGCGCCAGAGGTCCTGGGTTCGATTCCCGGGTCGGGCCAAAAAATATGTACCTGAGTTTTCTGTTTAGAAATTCTCAGGGAAGCCCGGAGTTTGGAAGTTGGCGGTGTTTCACCCCCGTGCCTCGGAAAGCACGTTGCGCCGTTGGTCCTGCGCCTGATCTCTCTCCGGTCGTGTCAGATTGCTGTCCCATCGGGCTATGAGAGTGAAAGGAATAGAGAGTGCACCTGTGTTTGCGCACACACTTGTGCACTATAATATGTCCCGCGCAGTCGGTTGGTCCTTGTGACTGGCCACCGTAGTCGAAATCGGCTAGGAGGACTATAAAAAGACCCGCAGGACACCTAAAGAGTTATAAATTATTGGTGAAAAATATGATGTAACGAATGAGCATTAATGATGTGGACTATGTTATTCTAAAAAAAGGATTGCCCTAATAGTGTGACAGTCATTGCTATTGTTTTTTTAAAAATATATGTCACAAAACTGATTGATTTTCATAATAAATATTTTTGTAATTTCTTTTTATTACTTTGATAAGTCCTATTTGTTCCACAAAACTGTGTTTTATCATGGTCGCCCTAAATCGGCATGAAGTATAGATAGTGCCATCCACGAAGGCGCGCCCCTCCACTCGTCCAAATCGTTTATAGTACATGTGTGCAAGCTTTTTCCAACATTTGAATTGAATTTCGAACATCATAATGACTTATGAATGACAAGCACACTGCAAAAAATACACTCAAAGGGAAATATGCTCAACTTAGATATAGTTTTAAGTGGGTATGGTTAGCGACTAGACGAGTAATATTTTTTTAAAAATTGCACCAGTAACATTTTTACTAATGACGTAATCGAAATATATAAGAACGTTTTATAACATTAAAAAATATATATTTAAAAGTGTCTTTATAAGAGAAATATAGGTGCACCGGGACTTCATACGCGTGAATTGTTTTTTCTTCGTACACGTAGGTCCTAGCGTGATGTTTAATAGCTTTCCCCGATAAAGTACATCCCGGTAATATTATAAGTACCACATGGTTTTTTTTATTTAAAATTGATTTTGGTGTTTAAGTTACCATTATAATTCTTTAAGTAAATTTAACAATGACAGAAGATTATACCAGGTTTATTTTTTAGTACAACACACTGGGCTTTCTTTGACATTTTAAAAATAATTTAAGTAGAGCCACTTTCGTGATGAGCCTGAATTTTTGAAAGACGGCCGGCTCGCAACTGACACGCGTGTCACCGTGTCACGTGTCACGTGTTCCTCAATCAAAAAAAGAGTGGGGCGCGCCTTCGTGGATGGCACTATCTATAACCAACCGGCGTCGAAATTATGACAGTTGAACAGTTAGCATTTTTCTCTCTGAATTTTGCAAATCCGCGAGCGTTTATAAACTGACGACGCCATATGTAAACGGCGGAATTTTACGTTTTGCCTGTGACATATCCACACTGGCCAGTGGTTTTTCTGGCAACCTACGTTATTCCTTCAAAGCATATTCTGAACACATCAACCAAGTGTCATTAGTATTGTGTATTGTGTCATTATTGTTTATAGTATATTTATTTAAAGGTTTAAATCTAAAATTTCCTTGCAATTTTCCTATATTATCTCACCGTTTAAACCTCCCCTGGACTTCCACGAATATTTCAAGACCCAAATCAGTCAAATCTGTTCAGCCGTTCTCGAGTTTTAGCGAGACTAACACAAATAGCAATCCATTTTTATTATATAGATTATATAGCTTAGATTAAAGTAAAATAGCGAAAGATACGGCATGTCATACTAATTGTCAGCTAAAAAATGGCACTACACATTCCTTACGTCACAAGTCTTATAAATGTCACCCGCACACGCAATCCAATGGAAATTAGGCGACAGGGCCTGATTTTAGCGGTCCACTTTCGAGTGGCGCGTCACCTATCTTCCGCTATTTTACTTTAATCAAAGTTATATAGATGAAGTTATAATTCAATTGATTTTTATGGCAATAGCAAGGTATGTTGCTATTTAATATACTCCGGTGTTTAACATTTGAATTATTATTCTGTTCTCCAGATCGCAGACGCAGGGCTGGTTCTCCGAATGCAGAACAGAATATCTGCTCTTCAAAGTGAATTGTCGCGTACCGCCAAACGAGCTAACGACTTGGAAGAGAGACTTATGAGTGAGTTACGGATGTTTAATTTTCTTAGCTTCTGAAAATATCATCATTATTATTATGGACGTCCACTGCTGATCATAGTTCTTCCCCACGGTTTTCCACATCGACCGATCACAGGCGGTCTGCATCCTGCATATGATCCTGCGATCTTCAGAGGTCGTCTGCCCATCTTGTCGGTGGACGTCCTACGCTGCATCTTTGGTCGATGGGTCTCCAATCTGAGTCTAAGTCATGGATGTTATATATGTAGGATCGTCACGGATTTTCTAAGTACCGAACCATCGGACATCATGTGGGCAAAATAGGTGATCGTGCAAATAGATAGACGTGATGATTAATCAAACTTTATTGCAGACTTCACAAACAGCCGTTATTGATTCTAATTTTAGGTAGGCACTAGGTACACTAAACGTAACGCAGGGCAGTTCCGTGACGTAGATCCTCACAGCACGACGACTCGACGGAAAGTGAGCTCCGATGAAGCGTCGCTGACCGCCACGACTCTGCCGAGCGCGCCAAAACCTTGTTTGACGGGAACCACCGCTAGGGGGCGCGCTGGCGTTCCGTTTAGTGTTGCTAGCTGCGACATAAAAGTATTTATGGAAGACGCCCCCGTCATTCTTACCACAAAACCAGACAATTGGTGTTTTGTCTGGCGCATATTTATATTTATTTATTTAATCTAGAATTTTTCTGCCCCAACGGCCATCAGTTCTTCTTCGCGCATTTTTCTTCGCGCTTTGTGCCCTGCCCACTAAGTGGCAGTGGGCAGGGCACAAAGCTGCGCTTTTGGTCGAAGGGTTTCCAATCTAGAACTTTTCTGCCCAATCGGCCATCAGTTCAATGCGCTATGTGCCCTGCCCACTGCCACTTGAGCTTTCTGATTCTCAGGGCTATGTTCGTTACCTCAGTTCTTCTACGTATCTCATTTCTGATTCGATCTAATAGAGAAACAACATAGCCTTCTCCTACACTCCTTGTGTTATTTTATTTTTTTAATTACCTGAATACTGCATAACTTTCTATTTTTTCACCAGCCCGCCTATCATCGCCGCCAACGAACCCCAACATAGACAGATTCAAAGTGGAAGAGCTGGAGATTGAGAACAAGAAGCTTCGTGAACACCTGGACCGACTGCGGGCAGCTGGAGACAGCATACTCGTTTCTAAAGAAGTTATTGGTAAGATATTGGTTAGATTCCACCAGCCCCCTTTCACCAACAGAACACTAGATGAGGCCGCAGTTTATTACGTCTGGGACATTCCAGCAATGCGCACTAATATATTTTGATCTACATTTCTCATGTGCACGGCTAGGGAGTGGAATTCGCTGCCGGCTGAAGTGTTTCCTAGACATTATAATTTGGGCGTATTCAAGAAAAGAGTGAATAGGCTATTACTAGTCAGGTATGATCTATCCTAGGCCACATCATCACTTACCATCAGGTGAGATTGTGGCCAAATGCCTGCCTAGATAATATAAAAAAAAAACTTATGTTACGTTATTATCTTAATATATTTTTTGTTTTTATAGTGTTTTGTCACTCACACTCTCTGTCTAAGCCACGTTTGGTCTAATCTGGAGACAAGATCGAACCTATTTCATATTTAAAAACAAACACAATGAAAACAAAAATATTATCAATAGTTTAGAATGTTTTTTTAACACTCAGTGTCATATTTGAATTCTTAAAAAAATTAAATAAGAAACCAAAAATTGCGCACGGGCGGGACTCGAACCAGCATCTTTCTGGCTAATCGGGCCAACTGCTCTTCCAATTGAGCTACCGTGCTGTCGGTCCGACCACGCGAAATTCTTGGTCTCTTGTGGAAACGTCATTGCGTGACGCTAGCGCCATCTACCCGTCTGTTTATGCAACAGCCCCGCCCGTGCGCAATTTTTGGTTTCTTATTTCATCTTTTAAGAATCCAAAAATATATCAATTTAAGATTTATCATAATATTTAAATTGAACCAAGACCGTGGCCATCGGAGATTGGTAACTGGCTGTAACACTCGGTCGGTAAGAAGCGCTTCTCTTTGCCTTCTTAGTAGAGCCAAAGGGTAAGGGTCAAAGAAATTCATAACTAGTTATGTTCCATTGAATTATTATCCCTTTTGGAATAGAACGTCAAGAGATGGGAGATGCGATGTAGCATGTAGCAGAACCATTTTTTGAGGCTGTCAAACAGTTCAGCGCGCCCTATGGAGGCTCGCTGAAAATTACTTATGTGTTTTTTTTTTAAATTTCATATAGATTGTGTATATTTTAGAGAAATCGTTCTTCTGAAACATGGTGACTTGAACGGTGATTGATTATTGTTAATAACAGCAAATATTTTGTGTCGACTGTTTATCATGCGGTAAACTAATATGTATAACCTAGGAAGATATGTATAAATCACCTGGACGAAAGGTTATCTCATTTTTAATTATTACTTTTACTTACTAAAGTTAGTTACTGCCATCCAAAATCGGTTTTGTTTGACAGCTTTTACTTCTCTTCCGATAGGAATATTAATTTTATGTTATTTTCCCAGCTCAACTGGGAGTTATGCAGCAAGAGCTAGACAGACGGCGAGACGAGTGTATACAACTCAAGAGCGTACTCTCAAACCAGGTATGTGTGTTTTATGTAACTTCGTCATCGGACGTACAGAATGATTTTTTGAATGTGTATGCCGGGGCACGTCTGGGACCTGTATAGTTGGTTTAGAATGTCTTTAAAACACTCACAGTGTCATATTTATATTCTTAAAGATGAAAATAAGAAACCAAAAAAACTTGGCCCGCTGTTGCATAAACAGGCGGGTAGATGGCGCTAACGTCACGCAATGACGTATACTAAGAGACCAAGAATTTCGCGCGGTCGGACCGACAGCACGGTAGCTCAATTGGAAGAGCAGTTGGCCCGGATAGCCAGAAAGATGCTGGTTCGAATCCCGCCCGTGCGCAATTTTTGGTTTCTTATTTTTATCTTTAAGGACCTGTATAGTTCTTCTAGTGTGCATAATGAAATGAATACCTATATTATTTTAATGGCAATAATAAAGATGCAAGGAATACTATGGGTAAAATAGTTTAGTATGATTGAAGATACTGTTCTGGGATGATAGTATAAATATAAATAAATTACTAAATAAATAAATATGCGCCAGACAACACACCAATCGTCTGGTTTCCTGGTAAGGAATTTTCTTCCTTGTGTTACGAAGTACCAGACAACGATCATAATCGTTGTCTGGTACGGGGGCGTCCCGTTTGAGGCGGGTTTATTTGAGACAACAACGAAGGGCAATCGATTAAATAATGAATCTTGAAGAGGTACACGAGATCGAAATATTTTCGACGTATTTCCAAAGAACGCTTATAACGATTTCTAGACTAGATCGGTCGCGTGACCCGTCTGATTTCTATGGAGATACATTTTTTTGGCATATTTCGACTCATGTTTCAAGGAGAGAGTTACTGATTCTAAATAGCTCTATTCATTCCTAACGGGTAGTTTAGAAACACCTGGACAGTCAGATGCATAATTACATTAAGAGTCATTTTGTGATATTTTATGACAACTATATAAAATATTGAATCGTTGATATTTTGTTCAAAGAAAAGAATGGCAATTACTCCACCGACAAGAGCGAAGCCCTTAAGTTAAAGAAATAAGATATTTTGCTATACTAATCGCCATAATAAACACTTTAGAACGCGATAAAAAACGTAAATGCTATAAAACGTGTTTTTTTTTCCTTATAAAAGTGTTGTGTTTAATAAAGCTATCTGTACTTTACTATTTTCAGTCGTAAATTCCACAATACAATACGGTATCATAACTCAACAGTCTTATCTAACACCAGTTTGCCATCTTGACATATCTGACAAGAGATGACAGATAAAAGAACTGGACAAAAATTTACGTTTTGCTTTGGTTCCGTATGTAATTCAGATTTTTCTTTTGTGGGAATAGCTTATGATTAAATTGTGTGTCTATTAAAAAATATAATAATGTAGTACAAAAAGTGTGTTAACCGAAACTTGGCAGTCTTTTTTTAAAGATTTTTTTTAAGGAAACACTAGCCCCCTTTCATAATAACTCAAACGGTCTTTTAAACCTAATTTAGCTATTACAATGTTTTGTCACTTTCTGTCAAATGATGACAGCGCCAAGAAAGAATGAGACAAAACAGTGTAATAGTTAAAACAGGTTTAAAAGACCGTTTGAGTTATTATGAATAAGGGGGTAGGTCTTTACGGTATTTTTTTTAACTCTCTAATGTTAGAACGAATTGAATGAATAAATTGAACTGTTGGTCAGTTATTTGCAAGTAATAAATAGAATATGGAACCTTTTAATGTTTGGGAACGGTTAAAAAAAAAACTACTTAAAACAAGGGTTTATATTAGGTACTGTCTAAGGATCTCAAAAAAATAATATTTTCACTATCTTAGATAAACAGTTGTGTTTGTGTCCTAACTACATGGACGCGTCGTTCAATAAACAGACGGTAATTTATTTATATTGGTGTTAATTATCAAATAGTTTATGTTTTACTCAAGATGAATCTTGCCTGCTTAGTTTTAAAGAACAATTTTGTTTGTTGTCATAAGAAAATCATGTGTGTTATGTGAGTGAAACTTGCTTTTGCGAAAGTGAACTTTATTGTAGGCGTTTTTGAGTTCAATTTTGTTCGTGTAACAAAACAGTGTCTAGTTAATTTGCAAAGTCTATCGAAATGAAACCGTATTGCATTTGACATAATGATTAATTTCGTTTGAATCAGTTTACGAGTACATTACGGTTTTGCAACAAATCATTCAGTTCATTAATAAGATTTGTTGAAGCATGCGTTCATAGCGCGAGTGAGAGAAAAAATAATGATTGTAATAATGTTATTATGTCAAATTCATCTTTCTGAGTGATAGATGTTATAGTGTCTATCTTTTCAAGTGTTATAAAATATTTGAGAAAATTAATCGCATGCTGTTTGGTCAAAACAAACTAAGTGCTTAAATGTGATATTGTTTGTGAAAACGAATGGTGAAAATAGTTAAAGCATGTCTCGTTTCGTCATTGATGACGTTTCCATGGCCAAAACATTGTTTATAGATCTTCCAATGACTAGAAGTGGGTTATTCTGTAGATGCAAAGAGGTACATTTATTTTTATGTAATTAATCCGTTCTTATTAAAAGTAATTTCATTTTAATTTATCTTGTAAGATTTATATGTGATATTTTTGGTAAAATTTGGACAAACTTAACTGTTTTGGTAGGTAAAGTGATTTTTTTTACATATTAAAATTAATTAAATGATAATAACGGATAACCGCGTCTTCACGCGCTTGTATATTGGATCTCACAAAACATAACAAAATCCGTTCAGTTTTTAAGTGTAGGAGCAACAAACATCCATACATCTCCTTTCAAACTGCATCTGACTGTCCTACAAACTAGTTTTAATGATTTTTACATTAATAAAATGGGTCGTCATTAATACTCAACAAAAGCATAAAATTTAACACAAACTACGTTTTGGGTCACAGAAACCATGGTTCCACCAAGCGCTGAAGAATGTCGTGAGTAGTCACGTGATACAGCATGCTGTCATTCGAGAAATGCATGCTGTCATTCGAGAAATGCATGCTGTCATTCTAGAAACGCATGCTTTAAACATTGATGTTAACTCTCCTATTGCAAAAATTTAGTAGCCAAAGGCTTAAACCATGACTTCAAATAATTATTATTATGTGCCCTGATACAAACAAAGGTCTTCTTTTTAACGAAATATTAGTCGATACATTTTGTAAGACATTTGACATTTCTTTAACGTATTGTCACCTTTATGTCGTTAATTTAAAATTGATCGGTTTAATATTTAGTCCTGGTTTAATTGTAGTCTTGTTGACGAATATCTTTTTTGCAATAAGAGGAGTATCTAGCTACACGTAGTCCGCCCATTTTAAAAATGGCAAATATTACATTTTCTTGACATGCTGTGCGTTTTATTTATACTTGATTGTATGAGATACGTTGTCAATTTATAAGTTTAAATTAATGTTGTTTTAATTTAATGTTCTGTTTTTAATGCGTCATACGGCAACATTGCATGGTATTATTTTGTTTATTATTTCATTCTTAGGTACTTAGTGTTACGGAAATACAATTAAATTTTTGAGCAGTTCATTCATTTAATATTTCATATGGCATGCATTTCCATATTCAGTGAAACTTTTAAGTATTCTCACACTTAGTTTAAGGACAACTAAATGCATTTTCAGCTGTTCTAACGCATTTAATTAATATCCCATATGACATGCATTTCACATTGCATGAATCACTTAAAAATCATCAACTAAAAATATTTTTGATCATATTTCGTGCATTAAATAAAATGTTGACTACCCTGCCATCTTATGTTATAAAAAATCATCAAAATAAAATGTTGACGACCCCTGCCTGCTTATATCGTTGTAATTTGATATTATATGGCATGAAGCACCTAAGAATCTCATCTACTTAAAACATTTTTGATCATATTTCGTGCATTAAATAAAATTTTGACATCTTATGGCAAAAAAATCATCATTTTTTTTGTAATAAATAAAATGTTGATGACCCCTGCCTGCTTACAGACGGTGAATCTAAAGTCGTTGGCGACATCGAACTACGGATCCGACGTGGACATCATCAATGAAGATGGCGAGCTTGCTTCGGCGTATGAAGCACAGAAGGGTATCAATAGGTATGTAAGAGTACTATCACTTGAAACGAAAACCATAAGGGTTTTAATAACCCCTTTCTGTGCCATGCATATACAGGGTGTAAAAAAAGTACGAGCCAAATTCAAGGGGGTTGTTGTCAATCGAGAATAGAATACAGGGAAAAAAAAGAAAAATAAGTTAGTAAATTTTGTAAAAAAAAACAAGTTTTTTTTTTAAATTTTGCTTTTTTCTAGACTCGACTCTTAACCACCCCCTTGAATTTGGCTCCTACTTTTTACAACCTGTGTAAAATTTTAGGGATCCGTGGACATTTTATCTTATAAATACTGTTATTCTTTCTTATACATGCTGTAAAAAAAGTAGGAGCCAAATTTAAGGGGGTGGTTAAGAGTCGAGTCTAGAAAACCGGGAAAAAAATCTTGATTTTTTTTTCTATTTTTTTATTTTTTTTAAATATATTTTTCCTGTATTCCAAACTTGATTGACAACCACCCCCATGAATTTGGCTCATCCTTTTTTTTACACCCTGTATATATTTATTGGTGGTTAGACATGCAGCTTTGCTCAACTTTATGTTGACCACAGACCCTCTTATTCCAAAAACTTAGGACCGTACTATAGGTAAACCGCTTCATTGAGACCTTGCCTGCGGGGTGGCGGGGCGCAGGGGGAGACGAGAGCGGGTAGCGCGCCCCACCGCCCCGCAAGCGAAGTCTCAATGAAGCGGTTTACGTATAAAGTTATAAACGAACAATCAAAAAATAAGAAGCCGATGTTCTAATGGTAATTTTTTTGTTAGATTATGATATACTAGTAGGTTCTCTCGGTTAGATAGTGTTCTAATGATTAGAATCTAATCATTTCATAAAATTTATGGTCGAACAAAGAAGTGAAAGTAGTAATAATTGTGTTTAGCTAGGATGATTTCACAAGGTGGTGCCAAATTTTAGGAGGTGAATGACACCATCAATTCCTGTAACTTTTTCTATGGATCATCGTTCAAACCTTAATGTTTTTTTTTCTGCCTCTCCTTACATTATTGTCAATGTAGCTAATAGGGGTGGAACGTATTTTATTTACCATACCAGGTTTACAAACCTAGTATTTGCTTCAAAGTACGTATACCAGGTACGGGCTCAAAATACTTCCAAGACCATAAAAGTATTTTACTTAGCAGCGAGCGGCACCCGCTTCCCCGAAATACTTTTAAAAAGACCGCAGATATAAAGTTAAACCTTACGCTCATAAAAAAGTGATAAAAAATTGCGACAAATAAAAGAAATACTCGCTACTTTTAAAAGTATTTTTCTTGCTAGCGTAATTTTGCACCTAATGTAAATAGAAATAGGGATGCATTTTCTATGAAATACTTTCAACGCATTTTACCAGGACGCTCGATAGAAACTCGAAAGCTCAAACGAAAAGTATTTCCATAAAAAGTATTTTGTTTTCTAATTTGTTCAGTATATGTCACAAATGTGGTAGGTATTTATCTTCTAACCAGATTATCACATGATAAATTAACGATGCACGTAAAGTATTTCGCTACGCTAACGCGATTACGTGATAGTGTTCCTTATTGCAATGTGGACAAGGTTCAGTTACTACGTTTTTAAAAAATACTTGCAAATATTTTATACCTGGTTTTGAGCCCTGGTGCTGATTTATGGACGTACTTTTAAGCCCTGGTACTTGAATTAGCAAGTACGACCCTTGCATAGTAGCTGACTGATTTTGTATGGGGCACCTGAAATTTTATTTAAGATTTCGACCATGACCCCAAAGTAAAAGTTATTCATATTGATGGTCTCATTCACCTCAAAAAAATTGGCACCCCCTTGCAAAAACACCCTGTATACAAACATCATAGGTAGTCTGACTTCTGTAATAAGAAAATAAGATTTACTTACAATAATTGTATATTGTAGCTTTTGTTTGAAACTTAATTGTTATTAACCTTTCATGTTTTGCACGGCAACTACTATAGCAGGTAATTCTCGTCCTTAAGATCATCTTTCAGGACTCATGAAAATCTATGACATAGTTATGCTAAAACATAGCATGCGGTTCTGTAGTAATATAAATAATATATTTCATCTAAGTGCTCCCAAACCATGAGTATTTATAGCAGACCCGTTTTTGACCTGCTCTCTCTCTCATTTGACACATTTTATATGAGCTAAAACCTTTATCCTGATTTTAGTGTCCAAATTATTTAACATTTTTACTAATGTACACGTCAAATTAAATATACGACATCTATACTAATATTATAAAGCTGAAGAGTTTGTTTGTTTGTTTGTTTGTTTGAACGCGCTAATCTCCGAAACTACTGGTTCGAATTGAATATTTTTTTTTGTGTTGAATAGTCCAGTTATCGAGGAAGGCTATAGGCTATATTACATCACGCTACGACCAATACGAGCAAAGATATAGTGGTAAATGTGTAAAAAACGGGAGAAAGAAGTCACTATTCCACGCGGACGAAGTCGCGGGCAAAAGCTAGTACATAATAAAATAAACCTAAAAACTACCAATTCAAAAACAAAGAAAGTTATAGTCAGCGTGATATCAACTGCGTCGTGTCAGTGTCATAGATAGACATGACGCTTGCACTTACCGATAAAGCATAGCGCTGCTTATTCCTGTCTCTATTGACATTATGACCTTCCGACTCGGTTGCTATTGCGCCGACTATAGGCTATACTTTGCTCAAACCTTCTAAATGCCTGCTATAAGAGCTTATAATTTAGTTTTTAGGTCATTGACTTCCTTTTAAGCTTGAATGTTTTTTTACGATACCTATGTAGTGGATGTAAAATAGTAATTCCCATATTCCTCTCATAGCAATCATTATATCTGCAAGCAACAAAATAGTGCACATACAGCGTGTGACCTGTAATAGGAGCAAAAAAAATAACAATGATTCTACAGCCTACCTACATACCTTGACTTGGTCATAGTGCTCTAAAATGCTTTAACTCAGAGATATAGTAAAAAGTTATAATCACTAATCAATGTATATAAAAATCACTAACTCTTTATTCTAACTATAGGTCGACCGCAAAACTGAGACGTTTCTGACGTCACTTTTGTCGCCTTTATTTTCATTTCCCTGCCAAATAATGTACTCCATAACATTGATATGAATTAAACGATATTTCTTTAACCCTAAAAAATAACATTTAATTTGTAATAAAAATATGGAGTACATTGTTTGGGAGAAAAATACAACAAAAGTGACGTCAGAGACGTCTCAGTTTCGCGGTTTACCTATAAATGACAATGTTAAGTTCTATGACTGGACACATTTGTTTGCAATACATTGCTGGTTCGATTTATTTTGATAAATAATAAATTAAAACCATTTAGAATTGATTATAGATAGTGCCATTCACGAAGGCGCGCCCCACTCTTTTTTTGATTGAGGAAGGCGCGGGGTGCGGGGGGTGACACGCGCGTCAGTTGCGAGCCGGCCGTCATTCGAAAATTCAGACTCGTCACGAAAGTGGCTCTACCTTAATATTTTTTTAAATTTCAAAGAAAACCCAGTGTGTCGTACTAAAAAATAAACCTAGTATAATCTACTGTCATTATGAAATTTACTTTTAAAGGATTATAACGGTAACTTAAACACCACAAACAATTTTAAATAAAAAAAACATGTGATAGTTATAATATTACCGGGATGTACTTTATCGGGGAAGGCAGTAAAACAACACGCTAATACCTAACCTAACCTACGTGTACGAAGAAAAAACAATTCATGCGTATGAAGTCCCGGTGGACCGATAGTTCTCTTATAAAGAAACTTTTTAAGTATTTTTTAAAATGTTATGAAACGTCCTTACGTATTTCGTTTACGTCAATAGTAAAAATGTTGCTGGTGCAATTAAAAAAAATATTACTCGTCTAGTAGCTAACCAAACCTACTTAAAACTATATCTAAGTAGAGCATCTTTCCCTTTGAGTGTATTTTTTGTTGTGTGCTTGTCATTTATAAGTCATTAGGATGTTCCAAATTCAATTCAAATGTTGGAAAAAGCTTGCACACCTGTACTAATAAACGATTTGGACGAGTGGTGGGGCGCGCCGTCGTGGATGGCACTATCTATACTTGTTACTTAAGGAACCTACTTTTAAAATTTTTGCTCCTATTACAGGCTACACCCTGTATAATGCATAACATAAATACTTTTTTTTTTAATAAAATCACTTAAATTTTCAGGCAACTACAAGATGAGTTGACGGCCGAGAAGAAGTTCTATTCTGAACACATATCGAAGGCAAAAGCGGAAATCGAGAGGCTTCGGGAGGAGAACGAGAAATACCAGAAGTAAGTGCTTTACTTTACGTTACCTATTTAATAGTTATAAGAAAAAAAACTTGAAATTGAGTGTTTGAATAAATAGAAAATTCATGAAAAAAATCTGTAAATTGAAGAATTAATAAAAACTTTTATATAAGTTATTTCCTAACGGCGATTCAAGTACTATTAGATAATAACCACCTTTAAGTTAAAAATATGTAAAAAATTACAGACTAGGGTAGATTGATGTGTTGTGTGTGTAAATGGTCATAAAAAAATTACCTCTCAATAATACAAATTGCACTTGTAAAAAGACAACTGTGAACCTGTGACAGACGAGGAATTGAACCCCGTGTCTTACGCAATCCGGGCGTATGCCTATACCACTCGGCCACCATCACAATAACAGGCCTGTTGAATTTTGCAAGTGCTTCTTAACGCGTAGGCTGCGTGACATCATCAATGTTGTTATTAAGTTTGTATGGTGACAAAACACTATAAAAACAAAAATAAACTATAAATAACCTCTCTTTAGGGTTTCGCGCATTTGAATAAATTTTAACGTGCAATTACCTATTTATCATCATAGCAAATAAACATCATCATGCATGATCCATTTGTAACATTGATTGTGTCTTTTGTAGATATTAAAATAAGTTTTAGACTAGTAAATAATATTTCTTTCAGCACTGAAGACTATGAAAATGAATCTTCGGCTAAGTTTAGAAGAAATTGGATAAGCTTAAGTAGGAATGACGTCACAAGTTTTATGATTAAGGACAATATTTTAATGAATTTGACTTTCTCGCTGTTAGGCGCTTTTTAGACTGTATACAGGGTGTCTGGCGTATGAGGGTCAGTAACGAAGCAAAGATATAGAACATAAAAACGTTCTTAAGAGATGAAATAAGAAACAAAAATTGCGCACGGGCGGTACTTGAACCAGCATCTTTCTGGCTAACCGGTACATTAGCTGGTTCGAGTCCCGCCCGTGTGCAATTTTTGGTTTCTTATTTCATCTTAAAATAATACAAATATGACACTGAGTGTAAAAAAACATTCTAAAATAATCACACTAATACAAGTTTTTAACAAAACAGTTTACATAAAAATGTGATGTTTGGACAGTTTTATCGCTACAGCAATATCTATTTTTTCTGAAGTCTCTCTTTTAATTGTAACACTTCTTTGTTATCTTTTCTCTCAACAATATTTACTGATTTTTTCGCCCATATCTCAGATCATCTGGGGTCAGCGAAGCATACTTTTTATCACTATATCTTTCCCATTTCTATGACTCCTTTCATAATCCCTATTTTTTTCCTTCACACCTTCCATCTATCCTTCCTTCGTCTTTTGTCTATTTTTTATCTATTATTACTGTAACATTTAGTTTATTAATACATTATTGTCTGAGTGCAAAATTTTGAGGTTAACTTTCATCTTATTTTCTTTGCTTTGACATAACATTGATCTCGGACACCCAGTATTGTTTAAAGGTAGGTGTTTTCTTTATTGTTTAGTTAGTTAGATTTTGTTATATTTTTATACTTTTGTTATTAAATAAATTTAAAATATTATATCGTTTCATATTATGCAAACAATCTTTTCATGTCTTAATAATAAAAAGGTAGGTATTAGACGGTTCTTCTAAGGACAATACTGTAAACAGCCATCAGAAGGCCCTTTTGAGTGCTACAGTGTAACCCAGTGGTGTAACCAGGCATCAAAAAGGTTCTTTTCAGAGCCTCAGTGTAACCATGCACGCATCAAAAGGTTCTTTTCAGAGCCACAGTGTAACCAGGCACAAAAAGGTTCTTTTCAGAGCCACAGTGTTACCATACACGCATCAAAAGGTTCTTTTCAGAGCCACAGTGTAACCAGGCACAAAAAGGTTCTTTTCAGAGCCACAGTGTTACCATACACGCATCAAAAGGTTCTTTTCAGAGCCACAGTGTAACCAGGCATCAAATGGGTTCTTTTCAGAGCCACAGTGTAACCATGCACGCATCAAAAGGTTCTTTTCAGAGCCACAGTGTAACCAGGCATCAAAAGGTTCTTTTCAGAGCCACAGTGTAACCATGCAAGCATCAAAAGGTTCTTTTTACAGCCACAGTGTACCCAGGCACAAAAAGGTTCTTTTCAGAGCCACAGTGTAACCAGGCACAAAAAGGTTCTTTTCAGAGCCACAGTATAACCATGCACGCATCAAAAGGTTCTTTTCAGAGCCACAGTGTAACCAGGCACAAAAGGGTTCTTTTCAGAGCCACAGTGTAACCATGCACGCATCAAAAGGTTATTTTCAGAGCCACAGTGTAACCAGGCACAAAAAGGTTATTTTCAGAGCCACAGTGTAACCATGCACAAAAAGGTTCTTTTCAGAGCCACAGTGTAACCAGGCACAAAAAGGTTTTTTTCAGAGCCACAGTGTAACCAGGCACAAAAAGGTTCTTTTCAGAGCCACAGTGTAACCAGGCATGCATCAAAAGGTTCTTTTCAGAGCCACAGTGTAACCAGGCATCAAAAGGTTCTTTTCAGAGCCACTAAAGGTTCTTTTTTCAGCCACGGTGTAACCAGGAACCAAAAGGATCTTTTAGGAGTTACAGTGTAACCTGATATTAAAAGGTTCATTTCAGAACCAAAGCTTTTAGGTTACACTACCTAAAAGCTTTTTTCAGAGCTACAGGGTAACCAAAAAGCTCTTTTCAGAGCTACAGAGTAACTAAAAGCTCTTTTCAGAGCTGCAGGGGTAACCAAAGAGCTCTTTTTAGAACTACAGAGTAACTAAAAGCTCTTTTCAGAGCTACAGAGTAACTAAAAGCTCTTTTCTGAGGTACAGAGTAACTAAAAGCTCTTTTCAAAGCTACAGAGTATTTAAACGTTCTTTTCAGAGCTACAGAGTAACTAAAAGCTCTTTCCAAAGCTACAGAGTAACTAAAAGCTCTTTTCAGAGCTACAGAGTAACTAAAAGCTAATGAAATAAAAACAATCAAAGTTAGGTATAAGAAAAAATATATGAGAGTTATATTTTTTGTAATCTATTTTCAATATTTTTATCCTAATTTATGGTTTGCTCGGTGCTCCCGAAAATATTATTTTCATAAAAAATATTTCTATTACGAATATTTTTCTCCATTGAACTAAGTATAAGATTAAATTAAAGTAATCATTTGAAAAACATACACAACGACCTAATAATAAATTCGTTTGGTGCAGGTTGCTCAGTGCTGATTTGAGTCAAGAGCCCAAGAATAAGAGTCAAGAGTTCGCTCAGAACGAGATCATTCGGTTAGCGGCGGAAAGCTTAGCTTTACAGGTAAATTAAATCATATATTGTTTTAAACTTTCATGGTCACTAACATTAGAATAGTTAGATACGGGATTGCTACAATGTACCTTATTATTTATGAGCTATGTTACTCCGTGATCATGGCGCTTGCAACAGCGCCGAAATATCGGAAGCTCATAAATAATAAGGTATATGGTAGCAATCCCGTATCTAACTATTTAAATGAAATCATGTTATTTATTTTGAAAGCTATATGGGATTGTTATGTAAAGTGTATAGAGACGAGTGTATAAGTATGTGAACTGAATGTAAGTGGTCTTCATGAGAATAAAGTTCTTCTTAACCTAAAAACCTAGAGACGATATTAAGAACTACGGCAGACTTTTTTTAAAGACAAATATCAGTTTGTTTATTTTTATCCGAAAGACCGTACCACCTAGTATTTTATTTTATTTGAACACAAAACAGTTTACAGTTGAGGTTTTTGAAACAAATTTTATACATAATATGATTAATACTAAACTGTAAGCCAAAACATGTGCTTTATTGAACTCTTACTTGCTTAATTATTAAATACCTATTTTGTTAGTTATTTTATTAATTACCTAAAATATATTTACTTGTGTCAAAGGAATCAGATATTCAGAGTACATTGTTCGTTTTATTACTTTTTGAAGTTGGTTGAAAATAAGGAGGTTTTCAATTCGACTGTACGTTTTTTTTTTGCATATGCTTCTTTCTCTGCTAAGAATGCGGAATCGACTGCAGAAATTTCAAATTAAGATTTAGATTTAGATTTATTTATTTGCATAAGAACACGGTATAAAGGTGTTACAGAGGTTAAAGTGAGCACATACATGTCTTGCCAAATTATTAGCATGCAAATATTAATACAAAGTCAAGTCAAGCAATCAAATTATCATTCCTAGCATTATGTCCAGCCGCATGAAAATTTATAACATGAAAAAAATATAACATGTCATGGCACTGTTAAATAATGACATGAATGAATCTCAGATATACTCGTACATAGCAATTACAGATTAGAATCTACGGTTCAATAGATCTTTTATGTCATAAATATTATTGTCTACTAGCCATTTATACAACTTTGCCTTAAAAGCGCCAATGGTCAGATTTCTTATATCATACGGAACTTTATTGTATACCTGGACACACATAAAAGTACAGTTCCTTTTAAATTTTTCTGATTTTGGAATGATGTTTAAGACTAGTTTTTCTGGATATCTTTGAAGTCTTGCATTTCTTTCTTTGGCTTTTAAGAACAGTTCGTTATTTTTTTTTTACAAAACAACAAATTTCGTAGATGTACAGAGCAGGTAGTGGTAGTAAGCCAAGCTGTGCAAAGGCCTGTCTACAAGAATTGCCGGGTAGAATCCCACACATAGCCCTGATGCATTTCTTTTGAGCCACAAATAATATATTAATGTCCGTACTGTTCCCCCATATTATTATACCATAACTCAGTAGAGATACTATATATGCATGGTATGTCGTAAGGAGATAAAATAATTATATTATTTATTTATTTAGGAACGCGTCGACAAACTATCGGAAAGCTGTCGCCGATACAAGAACCAAATTCGTCTTCTCGTCAACAAATTGAAAGAAGTTGGTGTCGAAGATGTCAACGATATATTGGAAACCAGTGGTAAGTGCCACTGTTATTTGTCACATGGATCGTGTCACTGCTACTTTTCACAGGTATTTTGTCACTGTTACTTGTCACGTAGATCTTGTCACTGTTAACGATATATAAAGATAGGTGAAGTAAAAATAATATTGCAGATTTATTAGAGCGCTTTTGTGGGGGCCCTAATGGTAGTAACAGGGCCAAAGGATTAAAATGAATTCCGAGTCACTGACGACTGCTTGATTCCAAGCTGATCCTAAGTTAAAGGCAGAAAAAACAGAAACAAGCGCGACGTCAACCTCAAATTCAGAATTATTACACTATGAGGCAATAGTCTACCATCTTCTTTATGTATAACTAGCGGCCCGCCAGCGACTTCGTACGCGCGTAATAGTTTTACCCCGTTCCCATAGATCGTAGCGAAAATATTTCAAAGCCTATACGCATTAAACTACTCATACTTCTATAGACTTCTCCGATAAATTAGCTATCTAACAATGTATCTAACATATTTTATAACAGTTCCTGTGATTAGCGCTTCAAACAAACAAACAAACATCCAGTTTTTAAATATATACGTAGAAATGCGTAGAAATTAAATGTTATAATCTATGAACACACAACACGTAGCTCGGTCTTTAATTTGGTCAAACTTACACGGGGATAATATCTTTTTATTTTACAACAAAATGGAAATACTTGCTACGCGTATCATCAATCGAATATTTCTTTCAGGTGCTAATAAAAAGACCAAGCTATACCCTGTGCGCTTACACAGCATCATGCCACATACAGGCTGTGGGAGAAACGAACTCCCTCAAGTCTTCTCCCGCTACCTTAAGAGTTTGAACTTGAGCTTAGGTTATGGTCATAGCGAATACTCTACTTTCTTGAATTCAAATAGTGAATTCAAAGAGACAATTCTATGTAGGGATCTACCCCATCATCATCATCATCAACACCCAAAAGCCGTCCACGTAAACATAGACCACGAAAAAGTTTGTAGAAAAGTTCCAGATTGGACACCTTTCGACCACAGGAGCAGCGTAGAATGTCCACCGACAATATGAACATACGATCTGCAATCTACACTGGACACAGACCGATTGATACCTACGCTGTTTAAACACAAAAAATATTATTTACTATTTTATGGAATAAAATCTCTTCTCGAGAGCAACATCAATAACAAACATGTGTCAAATATTCTGTCTTAGATATGTCAAATGACTGTCAAAAATAAAATAAAAAATATTTTAATCGTAAGCACTAATGAGTATTGATATCAAATTCGAAGCAAATCACCCCCATAATAACTTTGCACCCCTTTTTAACCCCCTTAGGAGATGAATTTCAATAAAATACATAATAAGTCTTCCGTCAATTTTGTAAAAGAATGTGTATGCAAAATTTGAAGTAGATTGGACCAAGGGATCTGGTTGTCCCATACAAACTTTGCACCCCTTTTTGACCCCCTTAGGGGTGGAATTTCTGAAAATCCTTTCTTATCGGATCCCTTCGTCATACAAAGAACACACCCTCCCAGTTTCAGGTCTCTACAATCAGCGGTTTAGGCTGTGCGTTGATCCATCAGTCAGTCAGTCAGTCAGTCAGTCAGTCAGTCAGTCAATCAATAAGTCAGTCGTTCAGGACAAAGCATTTTATTGGTATAGATAATGTCAAGTTATATATTTTTTTAATTAGATACCAAGACATTTGGCCACGACTGCACCAAATAAATGACTATGCAGCCTAATAAAGCCTCAGCCTATCTTTTATGTTAGATGTTAAATAGAATGCTGGTCTGCACTAGTGGGCCTTTATTGACAACCTTATGCCATCTACATAGGGTCTAAAACGAATGGAAAATTGCGTCACGTTCTGTTTGTCAAAGAAGTCCCTTACTTTTCAGTTTTACAAATCCCGTATAGAAAATCCTTGCTATCTTCGAAATTGGGAGCCATCTTTACATTTATTTTTCTTTTCACAGACACAGTTGTGCCCAACTCCTCTCTCGCTCTCGAGATCACGCCGGTTACGCGCAAGAAAGAGAGGGAATATCTGGGCATGTTTGAGTACAAGAGACAGGACGAAGCTATCATTATCAAGAAACTAATTACAGGTCAGATTGTTTTTATGGGTTGCCATTGCTACTGCTAGTTTTTTTTTTATACACCATGCTTTTTTAACCGTCTTACAGCCGAAGGCCACTTAAAGTATCTAATAACTACATGTCATTCGTTAAATAAAACTTGGTTATTATTAAGATTTCATAGCCTAAGACATTAAAGAAGATATCAGCACAATTTAGTACGAAACATCCTGTAACGAGCACTACGCGCGGGTCATTCACTCGGCTGTCTAGCACTACTGACCTTATTTTACGCACGAATAGAAAGGGGCGAGGCGGTGGGCGT
>CAUZXH010000277.1:0-13346 GCA_963584085.1 Pyrausta aurata
GGCGAGCCAGGCGTTGCAGCGCGCCCACTGCAGCGCGGCGTCGAGCCCCGCGCCCTCGGGCGCCGCGCACTCCGCCGCGAAGTACCGCGCGCAGCCCCACAGCATCCAGCAGCACATGCCCACCAGGCTCGCCAGGAACCCGATGAAGTACCGGTGGTTGCGCGCACCTGGAACGCATCACGACGTTGCCTCTAATTGATAATGTGTTCAAATGGCAACGGCAATCTTACTCTGTGAAGCGCTTGGCTAGCCTTCAATTTTTTTTTGATCTGACTATTATTTAGTGATTTAGCAAAGTGGTATGATATAAAGTCTAATCAATTACTCGGTACAGTGATTTAACGTTTACGATGTTACCAGTTTCTGAAAAATAAAAAATTGTGTTGTGACTAGATGATTGATAGGCCAAATAAGTTTTAACAACAAAATAGTGCATTTCAACTATGTTTGAATAATATAGAGCATAAATAACATATTTTTAATAACCAGTGTGGTTACTATTGTTGTTAAACCCATTTGACAGCGGCGATGCACTTATGTAATTAAATTATTGCATGTTTCTAATGAAATAATAACCATGCACCTCTATAAATCTCTTGTAGAGTTGAGTTTGAGTGCGGTTTGTTGAGTTGTATCTTTCTTTACTTCGTTCTATAAAAGATGCTCACTAGGACTTAATTCTGGGCTGTTTGCGGATCAACCTCTTGCGCTGCTTGCGTGCAGGCCAAAAAAGCCACATGTTGACAGCAGGGTAGTCCTCATTCTCACTTAGAAAGACCCCTTTATAGGTTTTGTAGTAATTAAGGCTGAAGTCAAAAGGCGACTAGTTGGATCGAATCTAGTAGGAAGGATTGCTTGTAAAGATCCATTACAAAAGAAGGAACGCAAACAAGCATGGCAGGCGTTTGCTCTATTTTGGCAACAATATCAAAATTTTGTTCGATTTATTTTGTAAAATAATATTTTTGTTCCTGGAATGTACTATACGTGAAACGGAAGAATGTGGCATGGGTAAAAAAAAATGTATCAGCAATCATCCTAAATATAAATAACTACAGATGGGTAAGTTATACACGAGATTTGTAAGACAAAGTTTGCAAAAAAAGGTTTTAAACGTCACTTGTCAGAACGTAGCAATCGATGAAGTTAGTGAGGCAAAGTTTTTGGGTATCATTCTTGACGAACACTGTAGCTGGAACACCACATTGTCGACTTGTTTAAAAGGTTCAGTAGTTTTGTTAATACCCTTAAAAAATACGATTTGTAGCAGGAGAGGAAACTGCACTGACTGCACATCATGGATATGTGTCCTCAATATTAATGTACAGTCCCATAATATGGGGTAACTCAAGTGACATAAATAAAGTATTTTTGATGCAAAAAAGTGCATCAGGGCAATTTGTCATCCAATGAAATCTTGTCGACCTCTATTCAAACAGCTAAATCTTATAACATTAGTCAAACTTTACATCCTAGTGTTTGGAATATTTGTTAGGAAAAACCCTGAGCTATTTGAAAAGTATATTTAACTGGATTTAAGATAACGCCAGAGATATATTATATATTATATTATATATTATTATAGAGATATATTTATAGATTGCAAGTTCCTCTGAGCAAGAGTGCATTTAAAAAAAACTGCTTAGCTTTCTTATAATATGTTTGTGACAAGATTACGTAAATATGTCCTACAATAATGTTTTTTATGATCTGACCAACGATATTATATACCCTATAATCTAGGAAGATGTGAATGTGTGCTTGAAAATGTGTCGCAAAACGAGTGCTTAAACACAGCTTAAGCACTCGTTCGCTAGGAGTCGCGCGCGGACCGTACTAGCTTCAGTATGTCGAAGTGCTCCGTGAAAAAGTGCAAAAACCAAACTTAAACCACTAGGAAAAAGGATGGAGTTTCGTTATTCCGGTAAGTAATAAATCCATCTTTGATAATAGAATTTATTGGTGGTGCAAAGTTATCTTAAACGTGCAAAAATAGAAATTTTCAATAAAATTCAGAAGAAACGCGGCTGGCTGTATAGTTGTCCCTTTCCCACGCGCATGATTTAAAACAGCGCAAGCAGAACTAGACCTAATACTGATTGCTTTACAGCATACATTCGTCTTTACAGCAATAAACCAATATTTTACGAGCTTGCAGCCTGCGTACATTCAAAAATGTCTTAACACTCGGACGCGTATATTTAAAGTGAGATCTTATTCCTATGAGATAAGGTCAACTTTTTAATATTGAAATTAAAGTTGTTATTATTTTCGTTATACACGTACCTCTCGCCGTTGCTAACTACTTTCGGGACAGTTTTTGTAGGCGGTTTTATAGGCAATGTTGCTTCTAGAGTATTTAAATTTGTTGGATCTGACTGAATTTTAACATGATTAATTTATAATTATTATTGTGTGATGGCTAAATACTATTGAATTATATTGAGTATGTATATGAAATATAAATGTATTATACATAATAGTAACAGCTATAAATTAATGTTACCTGAAATGATAAAATAGTAAAAATGTGTAGAGTGTATAATAAAATTTGCATGCCGCCAGTGGCAAAACATGATGGTCTAAGATCAAATTGTGTTATCAAATTTCATTTCATTACCATGTTTTGAGCATACAAACATATTCTATTCTATTATTTTGGAACAAGAGGGCGAGGCCAAGGAGAGGAATTGACAGGACTTGTATGATCTCAATGTTGGTTTTTATAGATTTTGATGTCACGTAGCATATTCCCTACATAACAAGTAAAGTAGATGAGATCGACAGAGGATGGAGGGGGCGCTCACCGATGCAGTTCCCGACCCAGGGGCAGTGGTGGTCGAACTTGGCGACGCAGCGGTTGCACACGGAGCAGTGCTTGGAGCGCAGCGGCCGCCGCACCAGGCACGCCGAGCAGAAGCGCGCCGGCTCGAACCCGCCGCGCATGCTCTCCGACAGCTCGATTATCGTCTGCAATCAATCAATATATACTGACAACAGTAATCACATACATTGCTCTGATTCCAAAGTAAGTAGCTAATGCACTTGTGGTAATCGTTCAATTTCTTTTAGGGTTCCGTACCCGAATCATAAAAAACGGAACCCTTATAGTTTCGTCAAGTCTGTCTGTTCGTTCGATGTCAAGTGTATTCATTACACTATTAGCATTCCACAGTTGCAACTTTGTAGGTAGGTGTAGCCTGTTAAATACTTTTTTTAAGTCAATTATATTTTTTTTTTCTAAAAGTCAAACACTTGAAAGATAGACGCTTCCAAAGTGGTATCAACGAAATTTGCATCATAAAGTTTTGATTCCCTTGAAAATATTAAAATATTTTAAATTATACTACTAGCCTGCTGGACTGGTACTGGTCTAGCCTGGAAAGAAGAGCGAACCCATTTCAAACAGAAAAATGAGACAAAACCGTATAAATCCTTTGATGGCGTTGACACACTTTTTTTAAATTAAATTATCAAAGTAGTAGTTTTAGCGCGAAGAAGTAACAACAAGCATCCATCCTCATATAAACTTTTCCATTTATAATTTTAGTAGGATAGTGTTAGAAGAACACATATAAAACCACTCTTGCTTGGTATTTTAATGAATGCAGGTATGTGTTTTTAAATAGTAACAGTCAGTTTGATGTAACTAAATAAGTAACATCGTTTCACAAGTTCGCCCACACACAAGCACATGTTTTAGCTTAAAGTTAAGTATCTTATCATGTTCTGTATATAATAACAAACATATAGTTAAAATAAAATTTGAAGTGCAACAGACCTGGAACTTGTCTGCCTTGGAGGCGGTGATGACGCCGGGGTCGCTGCGCCAGGACTTCAGGAAGGTGTACCACAGCGCCGCCGAGCTGGCCACGAACGCTGCCGACGCCGCCGCCGACACCGCCGGCCACACGAACACCGCCCACGTGATGTAGAACCAGATCTACACACAACGTGTCAACGTTACCGTTTAAACATGGCCTTGCTTTTTTACATGTTCTTACTAAACAATAAATGATTAAATTACTATAGCTCAGGCAACGAAAGTTCGAAAAAGGGACTCTAGACTGACATTTGATAAGTTTACCTCCTAACTAGTCTAAACAAAGTTACAGTCAAGTGTTCCAAGTATTTCTCTATATCTTATTATTTACTGGGCTACTAGATATTTTTTGCAAATGAAAAAGGAAATCCTTAACCAAAGGAAGTTAAAACCCCAATGATAATGCACAAATTCAGTATTACATAATCATAGCTGGGCATTAACTCGTTAATCCGTTAATCGTTAATTAACGAAGTTAACATTTTGATTAACGGATTAACTTTTAAGTTAACTTTCAAAAATGTTAACGGACACGTTAACTTCCGTTAATACGCAGCTAAGTCCGTTAATCGTTAATCCAATGCCTATTGTTTACCGCACGGCACCGCGGCGTGGCGCAAAAAACAGGTGCAGACAAGTAAGTTTTTTGATAATTCTGTCACACAGTCTATTGAAAAAGATCCAACTCTCTAACGAGTAAAGCGCAAAGTCTCGTTCAAATGTGGCTGGACATGAAATCAAAAGACTCGTTCAATGATACTGCATTTCTCAGGAAACAGATATTCATGAATCTATTCATTAAATACAATACTGCTATATCCTCAAGTACTGCAATTGAACGTCTGTTTTCCACGGGTGAAAACATTTTAACATCAAAACGAGGATCGCTTTTAGTTTGTAATTTTTATAAATTTTGATACAGTATTTTGAAATTATAAAAAAAATATTATTAAAGGGGTATTTGTCACCGGTACTCAAAAACCTTCAGAAGCTTTTTAATTCCGTGCTGCTAGAGGGCATCACACCTGAGGCATGGAACAGGAGTGTGGTGGTGTTGTTCTTCAAAAAAGGAGACAAAACCTTATTGAAGAACTATAGAATATAAATATACTATATATATATCTTACTCCTGAGCCATGTCTACAAGCTGCTCTCAAGGGTCATCACGAATCGTCCCGCACGTAGGTTTGATGACTTCCAGCCTCCCGAACAAGCCGGATTCCGGAAAGGGTATAGTACCATAGACCACATCCATACGCTTATGCAAATTATACAGAAGTCAGAGGAGTATAATATGCCTCTATGCTTAGCGTTCGTGGACTATGAGAAGGCCTTTGATTCGATCGAAACTTGGGCGGTGCTTCTGTCTCTTCAGCGGTGCCACATAGACTATAGGTATATAGAGGTGTTAAAGTGTCTGTTATGACAACGCCACCATGTCGGTCCGAGTACAGGAACAGAATACGAGGGCGATTCCACTGCGAAGAGGTGTAAGACAGGGAGACGTTATATCTCCGAAACTGTTCACAGCGGCACTAGAAGACGCCTTCAAGCTCCTGGAATGGGTAGGATTCGGCATCAATGTCAATGGCGAATACATCACACACCTCCGGTTTGCCGATGAGAACATATTAAAGTCACTATATTCGTTGTGGCATGGATGATCTGGGCACTATGCTTGAAGACCTTGATTGAGTATCGCAACAAGTGGGTCTTAAAATGAATATGGAAAAGAAGAAAATTTTGTCGAACTCCCGTGTTGTACCCACTGCGGTATCTGTTGGGAACTCAATTCTCGAAGTTGTTGACGAGTACGTCTACCTGGGACAAGTAATCCAGGTAGGTAGGTCCAACTTTGAGAAAGAGGTCAATCGAAGAATCCAACTCGGCTGGGCAGCGTTCGGGAAACTGCGCAAGAGCGTCTACTCGTCTCAATTACTTCAGTGTCTGAAGACAAAAGTCTTCAACCAGCCTCTAACTATGGGCCTCATAAAGAAGCTCAAAATCACACAACGAGCGATGGAGAGGGCTATGCTCGGTGTTTCTCTACGAGATCGAATCAGAAACGAGGAGATACGTAGAAGAACTAAGGTTACGGATGTAGCCCTGCGAATCAGTAAGCTCAAGTGGCAGTGGGCAGGGCACATAGCGCGTAGAACTGATGGCCGTTGGAGCAGAAAAGTCCTAGATTGGAGACCCTTCGACCAAAGGCGCAGCGTAGGACGTCCACCGACAAGATGGACAGACGACCTTGTAAAGATCGCAGGATCGCACTGGATGCAGACCGCTCACAACCGGTCGTTGTGGAAAGCCATGGGGGAGGCCTATGTTCAGCAGTGGACGTCCTTCGGCTGATGATGATGATAATGATGATGAAGAATTATCAATCAATGTCAAAAAGCTGTCAAATTACTTAGCAGAAAATCACTCACTACTGTAGCACGATAGAGTCACTACAGCAGCCGCTGTCAGAATAGCGAGGTGTATCAAAGCACTATCGTTGTACAAGTGATGAACAACTCAGTGAAGACTCAATTAGCGGAATTGGCACCCAGATGAGAACTTCAACATGTCAATTGCATGAAGGAAAATATGCACGAAATGCCCGACGATTAAATTACACATTTGAATTACACAAGTTTCGTTTTGTCCCTAACCTTTCGTTTACTCCCAGAACCTAAACCAACAGGTTTTATAAGTTCACTAACGCAACGATAAAAAAATGAAATTTTACACATATTAACGGATTAACGATTAACGTTAACTTGCGTTAATTCTTCCGAAATGTAACGCTTTAACGTTTAACGAAGCTAACTTTTTTTGTAACGGATTAACGATTAACGAAGTTAACTATTTGATTAACGGTGCCCAGCTATGTACATAATGAAATACACAAATATAGAGATAAAATACTATAGTGAAGGGTTTTTGTTATGTCCAATTTCACATTCCTTTTGAATAAAACGATTGATTTAAAACTTAGATAGCACCAAACTCATAACCTACATCTTAAGTCATTCATTATTTAACACTGTAATCTTTTTAAAACTAAGAGTTGTTTAATTTTATTCACTGATATTATTTTGAAAGTTATAAAAACATTGTTTACAATATTTGAAAAGCAAAATAAAACTGACTTGGAGTAGGTTGATAAGAGATTAATTATAAGTGACCTATAGTTAGAAGTCATAAATAACTACAAACTTACCTTTGTGGCCAAATACACACTCAGAGGGAATATATTTTTGAGTTCATCATCAAAGAGTAAGTTTGAAACAAAGTGCAGCAACGAGTAGAAGGAGACCAAAAGGGCAATCTTAATGATGTAGAGTGCGTCCATCTCCAGCACCAGGCCAGTCAAGTAGAAAGCAATAAATGGCATCACCACTACACACCACCATCGAAACTTCTGTGAATAAATAAATGGTACAAATTAAACAACTTGTTACAACACACACAAGTGACAAAAATATTTCAAAATTTATTTTAATGAGCTCCTTACCTTATCATATGCTAATCTTCTAAAAATATTTCTCTTAGTGGAAGCCAGTGTATGCTCTTTGATTTTATCTGCAACTTTAGAACCAACCCACAAAGAGTCTGCATTGCTCTGCAACATTGCCAGAGGAGTCACACCACGCAGATTGGGAATATCCAAGCTTGCATCACCCTGGAGACAAAGTACCCGTTTGCTTACAAGTACCAATGTTCACACATATGAAACATACAGGGTGTCCCAAAAGCGAAGGATAATTGTGTAACTACAAATAGGTCATGTTATGGCCAATTATATGCCAAAAACAATTTCAAGTAAAAGTCTCACTATTTTCAAGATACCCACACTTTTAATATATTTTGAAAAAAATTGTCTTCGCGCACTAAATATCATGCCAATGTCTTAAATGATAACTTTTTCGAAACCTGTTCCATTTTTAAGGTCACAAATGATTGACATCTACAATGGCCTGTTTGACAATAATATTTTAGGGTTACTCCCATAAAATGCACTGTTTTGCAATACTTTTGTAAAATATTATTTAAACATCAGTTTTTCATAGCCTGTGGTGTATAAAAAATGTACCAGGATAGTGCCAATTACTTTAAAAACTTTTTTAGTTAATGCCAATTTCGAAATTGTAACTATAATTTAGCATTTACTTTTAATAATATTTTTATGGCAATCCTAATGCACAAAGGTTTTTTTTGGGCTTTATTATGATACAGTTTTATCGACACAAAATCACGTTGACCATGATAAATGACGAAAAGGATTTGAAGTGTCAAACAATAAACATTACCCTGCATTTGGCGAAGTGGAGTAAAATTTCTCCTGTTTGCTCAATTTAAGGAATTGGCAGGATATTTAATGAGTGAAGACAAAAAAAATATCCCAAAAATAGTGAGACATTTACTTGAAAAAATTTTTGGCATATAATAGGCCATAACGTGACCTACTTGCAGTTACAGGATTATCCTTCGCTTTTAGGACACCCTGTATCAAGCTTTATGTTTAAGACAGATTTTTAATATAATTAACAAGTTCATATAATATAACTTACATATAGAAGCAGAGTGGATATGGCAGTGGTGTTTCTTGCGAGGATAGCCCAGTGCAGAGCCGTATTGCCATGCGAGCGGTCAGTGGGTCGCGTGGAGGCGCCCAGCGTGAGCAGCAGGCGCGTAGGGTCCACTGCGGACACCTTCCAGCAGGACCACATGAGCGGGGTCATGCCACCTGCATCCGGCGCGTAGGGAGGCACGCCGCGCGCCACCAGGTACGCCACCACGGCCGTGTGCCCGAACTGCGCCGCGAGATGCAAGCAAGCGCAGCCCTCGGCGTCACGCAGGTTCGGGTCTGCACCCGCGCGCAGCAACAGGACGCTCGCCTCCAGGTGCCCCTGCCGCGTCGCCCAGTGCAATGGAGTAGACTGCAGCTCTCCACCAACGGCGTCTACCACTGCGCCTTTCGCGAGCAAATATTGAATGATCTCACGCCGATTGTTGATGGCCGCCCAATGAAGCAGCGTCACAGTCTCGCGGTCCGGTTGATTCACGTCCCATCCAGCCTCGACAAGCTCCTTGACGCGAGCGAAGGCTCCGTACTGCGTCGCTTTGACGATGTCGAATCCGCTGTAGTCGCGTTCGAGCGGGGCCGGCGGCGGGTCCCGCGGCGGTGGCCCGTCGCCATCAGGCTGCGCTTTACCGCATTGGCCGCTCGCGGCAGCCCCGCATGTGCTGTCGTACATGCTGCTATAGATTTGGCAGGCTTCAGATGGTTCCCGGAGAAACAGGCATCGTTTTCAGAGATAAGGCAGTCATGTGTGTACTTTTCTGATAATTTAACACAAACACGCGATTGTAAAACCCACAAATTGATGTAAATATGTTATGATGTAGCACTAATCATCTAATGCAAGGACTTTAATCGGCAAAAATCGACGAACGAAAGAAAGAAAGACTTTGATTTTTACCAGAGACAGTTTCACAGTTTGTCATTATTAGTGACAAAACTGTCAAATTTTATTGACAAAATGAATTTGACATATTTGACATTACATGCTTCTTTTTGTTCTGCGAAAGCAAAGGAATTGTCTGTACAGACACATTTATTTACCCACACCATACCACAGCCACACAGCGGTCCACTCGTTAGGTAAAAGCTTTGAGTGAATGTAAAAGCGACGGGCCACTACAACCATAGAAAGTAGTATAGTATAGAATGACAAACGCGGATTTTCAGCGTAACCAAAAAGTTACTTTACATGTGTGCGTTCAATAGTGATGTGTATCTTATGGTGGTCCAAGTTTTATCGACGAGGTTACGATAAATCATGTAAATTGAAACAAAAATAATTAAATTAATGCACTTTTAATTACATAATACTTTCTATTTGATAAACAAGACAACCTCATTTTTGTTAAATTACATATTTATTTATTTATGTATGAAGACATTCTAGAAACACTTATACACGTTCCAACATAGACCTTACCACAGCACAGCTTCGTTCGGGCCAGTTGTGTGGGCCAGTGCTGAGAAGAAGCTGTGCAAGAATTACGGTTACCTAAAAAAATCAGTCAAAAAATTTATCGATACTGATGACGTCATCATTTAGTCAAGCCCTAGTGTAAAGAAACGGTTTCTTATTTTACTGAAAATACCTGAATTAATCTATTGGAAACTTTGATATATGGGTGCAAATCACAAAGGAAGTCCTAAATTTACTGTACAATTTGGCATCGGAGTCGATTTCACTCACAAATTTTATAAAATTTGGATTTCAATTTTTTATCAATGATTCATATTTACTGGTGGAAAGTATGATTTTCGGGATTGTATCCTCGGCGCACTTCACAGTTGCTGAAAGCACAAGTCATTTCATCTGAAATTGTTATACAAAACTTAAATTATAATTATATCCATTCATATTTTTTCAAAAATTCCAACGACGGAAACTTGACGTATCCACTAAATCCATTATTTCTTAGAAAACGGTCTCGCTGTCATAAGGTCTTTCGCTGTCAAATCCTATAGAATTTCACTAAGTAGCACGCTCATAGAAAGTAGTATAGTATAGAATGACAAACGCGGATTTTCAGCGTAACCAAAAAGTTACTTTACATGTGTGCGTTCAATAGTGATGTGTATCTTATGGTGGTCCAAGTTTTATCGACGAGGTTACGATAAATCATGTAAATTGAAACAAAAATAATTAAATTAATGCACTTTTAATTACATAATACTTTCTATTTGATAAACAAGACAACCTCATTTTTGTTAAATTACATATTTATTTATTTATGTATGAAGACATTCTAGAAACACTTATACACGTTCCAACATAGACCTTACCACAGCACAGCTTCGGGCCAGTTGTGTGGGCCAGTGCTGAGAAGAAGCTGTGCAAGAATTACGGTTACCTAAAAAAATCAGTCAAAAAATTTATCGATACTGATGACGTCATCATTTAGTCAAGCCCTAGTGTAAAGAAACGGTTTCTTATTTTACTGAAAATACCTGAATTAATCTATTGGAAACTTTGATATATGGCTGCAAATCACAAAGGAAGTCCTAAATTTACTGTACAATTTGGCATCGGAGTCGATTTCACTCACAAATTTTATAAAATTTGGATTTCAACTTTTTATCAATGATTCATATTTACTGGTGGAAAGTATGATTTTCGGGATTGTATCCTCGGCGCACTTCACAGTTGCTGAAAGCACAAGTCATTTCATCTGAAATTGTTATACAAAACTTAAATTATAATTATATCCATTCATAATTTTTCAAAAATTCCAACGACGGAAACTTGACGTATCCACTAAATCCATTATTTCTTAGAAAACGGTCTCGCTGTCATAAGGTCTTTTGCTGTCAAATCCTATAGAATTTCACTAAGTAGCACGCTCTTTTTAAAGCGAAGATTTTTTCTTTCTCTATGACTACAACAATGATGTTCTAAAGTTAATAGAATAAAATAAATACGTTACCCAGGCGCGCTATGTGAAGACGCGAAAAGATCGTGCGTGATTGTGAATGAGAAGTTTTCTCCCATCGTTTTACAGCTCTCACTAGATGGCGTTAGGGTCACTTTAGGATCATTTTTTTTTCACGATGGTGGAAAACCATAGACAAAGAAAAAAGTGCGTAATTAAATATTGTAAAATGCGTTAATGACTTATGGATTAATTAGGGTACTTATTTTTTGGAATTTTTATATCCTTTAGGTACTCAAGGTTTACATTAATATTGTTTTACTGTTTAATATTTACGTTGGCGAAAAGCAATTACCCTCAGTTATAAAACTTAAATGAAGTTTAAAAAGTTAGTGTTAGTTAGTAAAAAGTCCTAAAGTGACGCTAGCGCCATCTCTCGATGATATAAACATCTCATGACAAGAAAACTGCTCATTGGTTTGAATGTTTGAATCCATCAAAATGCCATCGTGCGTGTGTGTTTACTTTCGAAGGTGTACGAAACGAACTAATGACAAAAAAGTTAAAAATGCTCAGGGCATCTCGTAAGTATCACGCACGGCACGGCACGGCGGAAGTAAACAAGAATAATGCATAAATCATTGCATTTTATTATTTATTACTTAAAATTCATTCCCCAATACGATTACAAAGGCGAAAGAGAAAGTAAATAGTTTTTTTACAAGTGTGAAAAGGATGCAATGTCCTGCTTGGTGCTCGATTGTGGAAGTGGGTAGTGCAGTGCCATGATTACAGTCCGACACGGCACGGATCTTCTGTCCAACGGTGACAGTCGGAACTAACGCTGTCAAATCGCGACCGACACAGATTTGCCGTTTGTTTTGTGAGCGTATAAAATTACTTTTAAATCTCTTTTAGGAATAAGCTCACCTTTGATCACATTGTGACTTCTTGTATTTTCTGTACATCTTATAAAAAATTGCAATAAAGAATATATTATTATAAAACCTCAATGGGCCACTCTACCAATATACCGGCTTACCGGTGGGTCCACTAGTTAAGTTACACTACCGCTATCTCTGATTTTGAAGGTCAACGCACACTTATCCGAGTCGAACGAACCGAATTTTTGAATTCTTTATAATATTATGAAATCTCATGAAACCTCGCACACTTGTCCGCGCCGAATCGTCCGAATCTGGAGGAACCCCAGGAATCCTAGACAAATTCGGATGACGTCATCAGATTCGGCGCGGATAATGCGGACGACTCGGACGAATAGCCGGGACATCTTCTTACTCACTCCCACCTTTAGCTGACGCTGTCACTCATAGCGCTATCTCATGAGACAACATTCGCGGTAGATTCTTTCGGCTGATGAAAAAACTGATTTGTTTTTTCACTTTGACTGTCAATATCTTGGTAAACGCTTCCTTTTCTAGATATAGTGTCTTCGAAAAAAAGGATCGGACAAATTGTTGGGGGAGGAATACTTGGTTTTCGGCGTCGCGTCGTTATGCCTTTTGTTACACCCTGTATGCAGGGTGACTTTGAAAACATTGGCAATATTTTAAACTAAGAACCTACTCATCATGACATGATTTATAATCTCCTATCTCATATTAATATGAAAATCAACTGTTATTTATTAAATATCACTTGCTGAGACCGAGAAAAACATAATAAACACTTTTTTAATAGGATTGATCAGCGCTTCAAATTAAACTTTTTTTACGGTTTTTGGCTTCCGCGATTTGCCACGGATGACGACAGGAATGCTAAAAGGAAAAAAGGTAAGGAATCGAAAAGAAAGATTTAGGGAGCAGAGAAACTATGGAAATAAGGTTCAGTCAAATAAGAATAAATATTTTCATAAAACATGTATGCATAATGAGTGTTCATTTTCATATACAAGAGAATGTTGCAAATGACTTGTACCGTACTATTACCCCTTAAAAGATAATGCATAATTGGTAAAATTGGAAAAGTGAAACATTTGTCAATTTTTCCACACCAAGCCGTCCAGTGTGGATGAATGGACAAAAAGTCAAATTTTCCACACAAGTGTGTTAAATTCAATGAA
>CAUZXH010000278.1:0-11306 GCA_963584085.1 Pyrausta aurata
TTATCGTAATTTTGATACATTGCTCCAACAACTTTACAAGTATCATAGTCTACTCTTTGGTTCTAAGATTGTTGTTGCTGTGACTAAGTAAAATACCATTGACTAGGTAAAAAATTGATATCGAGCAAAAAAAGGGAAAAGCCACTTAAAATATTTATTTTATTTTGTTTTTACAATTTTTGTTATATCGGCAACAGAAATACATAATTTGTGAAAACAGTTGATGTTTAGCTATAGCGGTTCTTGAGATACAGCCTAGTGACAGACATACAGACGGAGGGACGGAGGACGGACAGCAAAGTCTTAGTAATAGGCTCCCGTGTTTGCCCTTTGGGTACGGAACCCTAAAAAATAGATCTTACACTTAGGGATATTTGACTACATCAACAGTTCCTCAAAATTTTGTTAGTGTAAACAACATACATGCTGTACACTAACACATACCTAGAATTTGAAGGAAGCATTTGATTTTTCGATTTTATATGACTTTTATTATATTTTAGGACAAATTACTGTTTTCGGTAGCTTTCTATAAAATATTTTTTTCTATCTCTCTAAACAGGAGTGGATGGCTGATTCATAATCATAAACTATCAGTGTCATCAGTTGTTAGTCAGCCCGTAGCACAGACTGCAATATTAAAATATTATTTTATATTGCTTCAAACCATGCTCATTGCTACGGCCGATAAAGTTTGATATGTAATCATTTCATAATATACATACTTGTTGAGCCCGAGAGCAACAATATGAGTCAGTGAATTTACATAGCTCACTCATTACACCGATGAGGTTAGGGCCGCAGTCACGCCGGCACTTGTGGAAAAAAACCTGTTCTGGCGTACCCGAATCCGATGTCTATTGCCATTGAATAATGGCTAACTGGTATAAATATGACAGCCTATATGTATGACATCAAGTACGATTTCAAGGAAAGGCATAAGTAATTGGGGAATCTGCATTATTTCTGACGCTCCGAGTTTATTTTATATGTCACGTCTGTCATGTATGTGTAAAGTCAAGTAAAGTAAAGTTAGCCTGTAAGCATCCGCTGGGCAAAGGCCTTACTTCAAATGTGAGGTAGTACGAGCTATACTCCACCACGCGGGCTCAGTGCGGATTAGCGGAGGGATGTGTATGAATAAATCTTTAAAAAAATACTTCAGTAAAATAATGTTTACCTTTTCACTTTCCTGGCGATGTTCGCCTTCGAGTTTCTGCAAGCGCTGCTGCATCTGCCGATAGTCGACGCTCAGCATCGACATCTGGCGGTCCTTCTCCTGGCATGCCGCCTCCGAGCGCTGCCGAGCCGTCTTCTCCTCGTTCAGCTTGCCCTGCAGCGCTGTTAGAACGCACGCACGCACTTAACACGCAACCCAAGAGGTCATCCACATAAAAACAAATACGCAAAACAAAGAAACGGATGGGGGTGCAAGTGGACCGGTCTGATCGTCAAATGATGGTGAAAGGTAACATAAATGAAAATTTTATACCTACAAGGAATATTAGCAAACATAACAATACCTTTAAACATTTTTTCCAATGTCCCTGAGGCATGCAAAAAGTGAAGTTTAGGTACATAATTCAATTTTTTGGGATAGTCTTCCAGATGTAGCTATACTCAACATGGTAGGACAATAGCATGAGTTATTACTGACAGCACAATAGAATAAATCAGAGTTGAACTTACTTTTGACTAGCTCTAGGTTGGCCTCTTGTCTAGAGAGCAGCTGCGACCGCTGCGTGTCCTGGTGAGCCCTCAACTCCTGCTGGTAGAGGTGCTGCGCGGCGCGGAGCTCGTGCGACAGGGAGGCGCACTCCTTCTCCAGTGCAGACACTCGCTCCGACAGCTGACGATTATCTGCAGAAACCTGAGACATTCTTGTTGAAGACCTCTCAAGCTCAGCGTGTGCTGCGTTCAGTCTACCGGTAGTTTCCGTAAGAGTGGCTTCTGTTCTTTGTTTAGCTGCCTTCACAGTTCCGAGTTCTTCAGATAGTGTGCTGCAGTCTCTCTCCAGAGCGTCGCGTTGCGCGCGCAGACTGGCCACGGTCCCATCGCTGACGGCGGCTGCTGCCGCTTGTGCAGCGCTTAACTCTGCCGCCTGCTTTCTAGATTTTGCTGCAGCTTCGGATTCTTGTTTTAACTTCTCACGTAATTCAGTGAGTTGCTTCTCCAACGCATTAATTTTATCATTGTAGCTTTGTAAATTGCTAATCTCTTTAGCTCTCTTATTTTGCTCGTCTTCGAGGCGACGTTTCATGTCATGATAATTAGCTTCTACTTTTCTTCTAGTCTCAGATTCGACTTCAGCTTTTCTTTGCATTTCCTTCAAATCATGTCTCAGTAATGCCACCTCTTTATCTGTATCGGTTATTATTTTTTTGTTCCTTGTATCCCTTTGAGATAGTTCTTCTAATTGAGCACATAACATTACTTGTCTATCTTCTAACTTACGCCGACTGTCTCTTTCCCGTTCTAAAAGTTTTTCTAATTGGAGTATAGCTTCAGATCCAACATTGTTTATATGGTTGTTAGAGATTGTGTCCACGACATCAGCTGGTTTAGGCTTACCAGCGCATAGCTGATAGTCACCGTTGTAAGTGAACCCAACAAAAGGCAAATGATTTCCAACAAAAGCTTTTGGCACAGGGAAAGACTCATCCAACGCATCAGACTTTTCAATATCATCAAAATTTCTGGTATCATCATCACTTGATAATTCAGGCACTACAGGAGGAACAGAGTCCCTAAGATTTTCAAAACTCCATTGATCATTCTTAAAAAATGGATGCTGCTTTATTTCATCAACACTAATCCTTCCCAGTCTTTTTGTTCTATCTGTCAGCAGACCTCTTATCAGAGATTTAGCTTCCTTTGATATTTCTACATCATCAGGAAATTGTAAAGAATTCCTATGATCCATAATTTTTCCATAAGTACCTACTAAACTATCAGCATAAAAAGGTGGATCACCTATTAACATTTCATATAAAAATATACCCACAGCCCACCAATCACATTCGCGGCCATACACACCTTCACCATTTTGAGACTGTAAAACTTCCGGAGAAATATAGTCAGGAGTCCCAACAGCATTGCTGGCTCTAACTAAGCCATCAGGGCCCATTCTCATACATGTGCCGAAATCAGCTAGTTTTAGATGACCATATTTGTCAATCAACATGTTATCAGGTTTTACATCTCTGTGCACAAACCCCATACCATGAATGACATCCAGAGCTAAAACTATTTCCATGGTATAAAATTTTGCCCACTTCTCTGGTATATCAAAGTTAGACATTAAACTAACAAGGTCACCACCAGGCATGTAGTCCATCACCATGTACAAATATTTATGATCTTGAAAAGCAAAATGTAATTTTAAAATCCATTCAGAGTTTGCATGTGCCATAATGTGTCTTTCCTCCCAAAAGAAAGTGGAATCTGACCTCTTTATCATTTCTACTTTACTAAGAAGTTTCATGGCATACACATGACGAGTGGACTTATGTCTGACTAGTTGTACTTCACCAAATGCACCACGACCAATTACTTTGATTAAGTCGAAATCAGCTGCCTTCATACGAAGATCAATAACTTCTGAAGCAAATTCTTCATCTATAACAAAGAAATAATTTGATGAAAAACAAATTTAGCCTAGTGCAACTTCTGAAGTAAATTCTTCCCCCTTATTCATAAAAACTCAAACGGTCTTTTAAACCTATTTTAGCTATTACAATGTTTTGTCTCATTCTTTCTTGGCGCTGTCATCATTTGACAGAAAGTGACAAAACAGTGTAATAGCTAAAATAGGTTTAAAAGACAGTATGAATTTTTATGAAAAAGGGGGATCTATAACAAATAAATAATTTGATGAAAAACAAATTTAGCCTAGCACAACTTCTGAAGTAAATTCTTATCTATAACAAAGAAAATAATTTGAGGAAAATCAAATTAAGGCTTGTTAAAATTTATTTTTACACAAAGGTCAACCTCTACATCAGCCACAGGATAAACTTCATAGAGCTTTGTAACATATTTCATTTATAAGACCATCGCCTCTAATTTAAATGCCTGTCTAAGAAATAAGTATATATGCAGCTTAGTTTAAACTTTTAAGGTATTTAAAAAACAAGAACATGGATAGAACTTATCAAGTTGCAATGACTTGTCTTAATTTAGTTATTGGTGATTTCTTTCTCTATGTTACAGTATAATTCAAATATTTACTACATATGAATAATATACATGAAGATAAAATTAATGACCATGATACTAAAAACATATATACATCACTACTTTGAAATCAAAACAAACATAATAAATAAATAATCTAAAGAACATAGATTACAAAATGTGCTTAGATTAGATCCTATGCAACATCCCACATCTCTGACATTGTTTTCTGATGAATGAGTTCATGGAAATAATAAGACACTTACATCTGCTGGTGTAGGCCTCGACATTTTTCATGCGCCGAATGGCCGGATGGTCACAGTCGGAGATTAGCGCTGTGACCGTGTCAAGAAGGCAGTCCACGTTGCCTGTGGAGCGAGGGTCACACAAACGCTCCTCTAGCGCGCGGAGCCGCCGCAGGCGCTCCTCGTCCTTCACTGCCTCCATGCTCAACCGTATCTGACGTCCTCTGCCACTGAGGCTAAACGCCACCGCACATTCTCCCGATTACTGCTCCAAGTATTAACACTACTCTCATCACGATACATTAACAACTGGGTATTGTTTTGTTCCTCGCACTATCACCCGGGCAATAACCTACCATTCAACAGCAAACATAGGTTTCATTGTAAAATTTTAGTAGCTAAAGCTCAAAATGACAGCAGATAAAGGTGGTTCTCACAACAAAGCATATGTCCGTTTACAAACTTATAGGTTCAATACACAACATTTACAGCTCTCTGTAGACTTTTAACGATGTACGAACGCATAATTATAACAATTATTGGCACAACATTGGAAATAATAAGTAAAATTACGAAATTTATAACCGCTTGATTGATGAACGATGGATGATCGAACAATAATGTGAAGTTAGCGGCATTTTGCTAAAGTTCGCAATGGCCGACGATTGCAAGAATAAGAAATTTTACTTTTTTTAATCAAATGTCAATGACATATAAAAAATAATGCAATTCGACTTTCAAAATCGACTAAGGTTTATAAAACAGTCCGAGCCTTTAGAATTGTTTGAGGTCAATCTTGTTTACCGTTTGTTATCAAAATTCACATACTAATATACGACATATTCAAAATAAATCTATCACATTCACAATAAGGGATTTAAAGTATATATTTATTGTTTTTGCAGTGGGAGGAGAAGGTTTTATAACTAACCGTTATTTACTCCCAAATCAGTCAAGTAAGTCCCAAAAAATCCATGAATATGCGATTGTGTCTTGTCTTGCCGTCTTTCGTATTGATTCCTGAAATCCTGAACAATTGAATCATTCAATTGCGCGAAAAAAATAGACACCTTACATCCATAGACAAAAGTAGCAAAGAAAAGGATCATTCGTTCATAAACTCATTCATCATCACTCACCATCATCACATCATTCATTCGCTGGTGGAATTGAACATGGCGGTGCTAGGCAGGATGTGCAGAACTCTTTAAATTTTGCATTTAACAACGATTTGCAGAATTGAGATTAATTTTAGTTATTTTTTGTTTAATTTTGTGTATTGACACTGTGTATTTTGTGATAAAAGTATCCCTTTATAAGGGATTGCAGTTGGACTTGAATATTTGCGATGATAATTATTACTTCATTGGTGGTGTAAAAATAATTGTGACAAATATACCACATTATCTCAGGTAAATTGTTGTTTTTATCATTAACAAATCGCTTACTACTATTTTAACCCTTGGTAATAATGAAGTTGACAACATCCGTCGATTAGTCGCAATTTGAATCCGAGTGTGCCCCATTTTTGTTCAAGATCACTCTCGTGTTAATTTACTTATTTATAGTTCAGCTCTTAATTTTAATCTTCTGGTTGGTGTATTGTAAATGTGTGTTTCTTACTCTGCTCCTCAACTTATGTACTATCATATCGTATCGAAGAATGACAGATCCATTTCTTTGTGCTCGGAACAATCACGTGTGATCCCAGGTCGTTATAGGGTCAATAACTGCTGAGTATGACATTATTTCGGATGTTTAACCTCTGAACGTATATGCTAATACGATGGTAGGTAGTTAAAGTCATTTAATACAGCTCCGGACTAACTTAGAAGTTGAATTAACAAAGGTAGTTCTGTTTAGTTTTTCATCATTTGAGTGGTATTCTGTGGTTAGCTTGACTGAAGCATGTGCAGGTGCATAGCTTGAACGCGAGGCGCAGGTAGGCCGACGACGGGGTGTGGGGTCTGGGGTGCTGGTATTGCACTCGGGGAAAGGGCGGGGCGCGGGGGCGGCGAGTCAGCTGTGCGAGTGTCAAGTCACTTTACTGCTCCTCGCGCCCGCGGCCGTGGGAAGTGCTCTAAATTGCAACCCTCAGCTCAATCAACTTACTAAAATTTCTGGCTTTTGAGTTACAGTTACTTTCTCATTACTGAGCATGGATTACCTGATATTCTTCTAGTTTTGGGTAAAACCTTAAATTGTAATTTGTTGTAGACTACAAATCTGTGCAGCGGATTTTTTCATTAACATTGAAGTTGATGTTAAAAATTTTCTTAAATTGCAGCTCCAAATACCTTATTTAGTGCAGAATTATAGAAATAATAGAAATAGAAAATCATTTATTCATACATGAAGCAGGTTACATAAGTACAAATATCACAAAACATTACACTTTTTACAGATATGTACCTACTTAAACATGCATGAAAAGGAATTGTTGTAACTCTGCAATTGAAAGCCCTTAATTTTCTTTTGTACCTCATCTAGAATCAATCCATCATTTATTGTTGTAGCTCTATGTATACCTAATAACATGAAATCAAATTTGTTGCTATGTGAAAATTATAATACTTCTGTATAACATTTTTTTTTATATATATAATTTCATTTTCTATTCCAGTGTTATTTCTCTTTAGCTTACAAAATTTACATATTTTGAAGATATTATTAGTAAACAAATGATGAAATGTGCAGCATTACATCGCAGCCATGCATTATGGAACATGTTTTCATTGTTAGGTGTGTGTTTGGCATTGCCATTGTTGCGCAATCAACAATTTTCAATAAACTCTTTATGGTTTGTGGAGCTTATGATAACCAGCTTGCTTACACTTTACTTCTACAATGTATTTTATCAATGGTTGATTAAAATTGTGATTCATTTCCTGTTGTAAGTATTTTCATGCTTAAATTAAAGGATACAGTTTTTAAATCACAAATGATTTAAACGGACAATTCCTTTTATAAAATAGGACATAAAATATAGGCCTCTTACAATTCAATTATGTAATTGATGCATAACTAGGTTAAATTTGATTGCAGCAAGGCGTGGTGGTCATGGCTACGCTCATCCAAGAGAATGGCATCAAGGAGTTGAGCAAAGGCACCCACGGCGTGGTGTCGAACCATGGCATCACCACGCACAGCGTCGCCAGCCACATGGTCCCCGACCACGAGTACTGCGAGGCGGGCGCGGCGGCGGCCCCTCCCTGTCCGGACCCCGCGCCCGCCCAGCCCGCCGAGGAGGAGGACACGCCCGAAATAGACATCATGATAAACAATGTCGTGTGCAGTTTTAGTGTTAAGTGTCATCTCAACCTGAGACAGATCGCGTTGAACGGTGTTAACGTCGAGTTCCGCCGCGAGAACGGCATGGTGACGATGAAGCTGCGGCGGCCGTACACGACGGCGTCGATCTGGTCGTCGGGGCGCGTGACGTGCACGGGCGCCACGAGCGAGGACCAGGCCAAGGTGGCGGCGCGTCGGTACGCGCGCGCGCTCCAGAAGCTCGGCTTCCAGGTCCGCTTCCAGAACTTCCGCGTAGTCAACGTGCTAGGGACCTGTCGGATGCCCTTCGGCATACGCATCATAGCTTTCTCCAATAAATACAAAGAAGCCGAGTGAGTATTGTTATTTTTAACTCTACTTGTGTTTATACATACAAAATAGCACAATGAACTCTAGTTATTATCACTTAAATGTTCCAATTTTGTAATGTTCTTTGAATTTCATTGCATAAATTTATTTTCATTTAAATCCTTACTCTGCGTCTAATGAATAATATGCTAATCAGAGGATATGACTAACAGTTTGTGTTTTAAGTAAAATAAAATACATCAAATTGACAGTTAGATATCAATAATAATAACAGTATGTATGTTACTTTATTAAGTATTCATCCTGTTCTATTTCAGCTATGAACCTGAGCTTCATCCAGGCGTAACATATAAACTATATAATCCTAAGGCTACCCTGAAAATATTTTCTACTGGTGGTGTCACAATAACAGGTATGTTTTACACTTAATTTAATTAAAATGTGAGCCCATATTCCTTTTCAATAATAAAATGAGGTATACTGTGGTTGTGTATAAAAATATCACAACTCAAAACAGTTTTTATGGAAATTCTTGCTTATAGTCTGTATAATCAATGCCACCAAAAAATCTAATAGAATTCAAAGGTAATGTCTCGTATCCCAAGGACAATCCCAAACAACTACAAGGTCTGTAGCCACTTCTAGAAAAAAGTATTGTTATTTTCATACAGGTATGTGAAATGAATATTATTTGTTTTATTCAATAATCGAGTGCTATGTTTATTATTACATATCAATGTAACAAAACATTAACCTCAAATCAAACAAACCTGAGCTATTGCACTCTGTGGTTTGTTGTTAAGGTCGCATTGTGAAGGTTTTAATTATTAGCTTCTTTACAAATGAGGTAAACAAAATTAGGTCTTTGCCTTTATTTTTAGGTAATTTATTGTTGACTTTTCGAAGGCATTGCGGAAACTGCTATTATAAATTGTAACACAATGAAAAAACAACACTTTCCTTCGCGACCTTTTTTCTGGGCCATGTGAGCCATATATATCCTTTCGGTTGAGGTTTATGAACAGAATGGCATTTTACGCTCGAATAACTAATAACCTTTTAAAGATCCATGTATACTTTGTCTGTTGATACTATTTGGAGAAGAACACATAAAAAAAACCGGTTAAGTGCGTGTCGGACCCGCGCACTGAGGGTTCCGTGCCACCCTTAACTGAATTCAGGGTCCACTTACTTTCACTTAACGAAAACATCACAATATATTGCGACAGCAAAAATAACTTTGTTTTTCATAGTGTTTGTATGAAAGACAAAGTTATATTTGCGGTTGATAAAAATGTGCAATATCTCAAAAACTACTAGTTCGATCTCCTTCAAACCAATTTTCGTTGCAAGTTTTTGTTGAGATCTACATCATATATTTTTTTCAAAATTTTCACTTTCTTAGTTCAAAAGTTAGAGGGGGGGGGACGCCCATTTTACCACTTTGGAAGCGTCTATATCTCAAACCTTACACTTTAAGAAAAAATGGTTTTAGAAACCTCAACATCATTTTAAAAGACCTATCCATAGACACCCCACACGCATAGGTTTGAGTAAAAAAAAATTTTTAGGTTTTAGTTTTATGTATGGGAGCCCCCCCTTAAATATTATTTTTTCTTACTTTTTGTATCTGAATCGAAAAGCGGTGAACAAAATACACCTACGTACCAAGTTTTAGCTATGTGATGCTTATAGTTTCAGAATAAAGTGGCTGTGACATACGGACGGACAGACAGACAGACAGACTTGACGAAACTATAAGGGTTCCGTTTTTTGCCATTTGGCTACGGAACCCTAATTAGCCAGGTTTTTATGGCCAGGACGCATGTAGATGCGTGCGTGCTGCAAATTACTTTTCGAATATTGATTTCTTAGACGTCATTAATCGTATTCATTCATGGTAGATATGATCCGAGACTTACGATTCGGTAACCAAAACCGGGTTTGTTATGCAAGAACGGAGACTTCAGAATATGAATTTCTTTTTATACTAGCGTCATAACGAGAACAAACTTCCGACACCCGAAGTCTGCAATGTACTCTCCTTACAAAATAATTAGCGCCTGGCGAATCGTAAAAGGTCAGCCACGATTTATACATTTAACTCGTTTCAAGCGTTATGCTTAATTTGGTTTGGCACATGTTTTGTTATTTGCAAGCGCACAATACAATACTTGCGAGATTTTATCATAATCAATCGTTGCAAATGAGGCGAGAATCGCGAATTTTTAAGAACGAGAGGCTCGTCGTGTGAACTTAAAAATGATTTTAATTTTCTGAGCACTGTTCGAGTTCCTAGTAGACCTCTCTTCTAATTATTATTCCTGAATCTCTTTGTGTTCTTCAGACTAGACATTTGGAAAGTTAAAGGGAAGTTTATTTATAATCATAAAATCAAAACGAAAACATTTTAGCTAACATTATAGCCATACTCGTAATTTCTAAAGTCCTCTATGTTCATCCTATAGATGTCCCTATCAGAATTCTATAGTATAGTCGTTCGTCTTGTTGTAATTCTATTACAGCAGCTACTAGTGTTGGATTTAACATTTAAAAGCCATCTTTGTTCATGTCTCTAGATAAAACGTTTTCCGAAGACCAATCGAATATTTGCAGGATTACACGAATTAGATTTTAGAAAACAAATACTATTGTTAAAGTACTTGCTGGAAATCGTCTAGCTAGCTAGACATAGGCTTTGTACAGCTTCGTCTGTATATCTTTGACATTGCTTCAAATGTCAACAGGATAATGAACCGTCTCGCTTAGATTCGGTTTTATTTATGATGTAGGGCTACACCGTGTCGCGGCGTCGAACTTTTTTTACTGAGGCAGGACGTGCTAGACATATTTCGTGCCCGATTGAATAGACACTGTTTAGATTTGTGAGATCTTAACAAGCTGTGTATTTCCATACACAATAGTCACGTATTGACAGGTCTATAAAGTCACTTTATAAAAGCGCTCTTGTCCCTTCAGTGTAAAGTTGGACTTACAATGCACTTTATGCACTGCGACTTGCGTGAGCGGCTCGTCGCATCCTTGGTATGGGAGCCGCGCGGCTGTCATGGAACTATGTGTTATGGCCCATTTACACGAGGCCAGCAGCACTGGCGCCAGCAAATTCGAAACCGTTCTATTTCATTGGACCGGCTTCGTCCACTGGCTTGGGCCAGTCCAATGCACTGGCCTGGCTCTATTTTCACGAAGCCAATACTGGCCTGGCTTATTGGACTGTCTCGTCAACTGGCCTCGTGTAAATGGGCCATTATGGAGCGAGCGCAT
>CAUZXH010000279.1:0-20002 GCA_963584085.1 Pyrausta aurata
AATTACTAAAGTTATTAGATAAGAACCTTACATGATGTTAAATGTCCTTAAATATTTTAGCCTTAAGAGGATATCCGTTTGTACGCGCTATATGATTTAAATTAAAATGCAACCGGATGACCAGCTAGTAATGCCATCTTTTCTCTACTCTGTAAATATTTAAATGTAAATTCAACCGGATATCCTCCTAACAGCGCCATCTGTAAATATTTGTTAAAATATTAAAATCGAACCGGATATTCACCTATTTAAATAATAAAATTATAAATCTTATTGTAAAGTAATAAATCTTAACGGACATCCGCCTAAAAATAGTTAAATTGTAATTAAAATTGCTTTATTAAAAATTAATCGGATATCCGGTTACTAACGCCATCTGTCTTAGACTATAAAAGCACGTGCAAGCCAAAAGTATGGCAGTTTGATGTGAAAATTGGAGTCGTGCACTTCGTAGCACCTAAAGTGTGGTGATTATAGTTAAATACTGTGAATATTGTGAAATTAAATATAAGTGGTGATTAAAATAAACATTGGAGTGTGACAAAGAGTTTTATTTTGTAAAACTTCAGAAGCGGCACGCTATCTACAGCCCACAAGGTACGCTAAAGTTTATTTTTATTTCGATTCAATTAGAAGTGTTAAAATTAATTCGTTTATATCAGTGATAGTTTCTCAACAAATACGGTGTTGTTTCAAGAGAATAACATTTGGTCAGGCTACTCTTGACAATGTTATTTCGTGCTGGAATCATTTGGTCAGGGCTACACTCTGACAATGATGCCAACGCTTTAAAACGTAACGGCACCGTGTTTGAGATTGTGAACTGAAGTGTTGGATGGCTCTCGGTCGAGGCAACTCTTCGGCAGTGCTATACCGACATCATCGTACCAGATTATTATTAAGAATGTTTGGTCAAGGCTACTCCTTGATAATATTCTGATATTGCTCTGGTCACGTATTCATGTTCACAGTTTTGCTTGTTGAGATTATTTGGTTGGAAATACATGCTAATAGACCTTCAGTAAAAAAAAACCATGCTTTTGAGATCTCGATAATGTATTGTATAGCGCTTGGTCGAGGCTACTCTTCGACAGCACTATGCCGGGTTATCAAAAGGAACATTTGATCAAGGCCATACCTTGATAATATCCTGAGATATCACTGGTAACGTTATGCATGATCGAGGTTTCAGATGCGGGCCTATAGTTAATTATTCTATGAGCTTGTTTGCAAGGCTAGACGCGCCTTATGCATTTTGTACGTACGGAGTTAGATGCACCTTTTACCTGAAAGACTACATGCGCCTTTCATGTATTAGGCTAGATGCGTATTATTTTACGAGGCTAGATGCGCCTTTTACTTAAAAGGTTAGATGCGCCTTTTACTTACAAAGCTAGACGCACCTTTTACCTACAAGGCTAGACGCGCCTTTTACCTACAAGGCTAGACGCGCCTTCTATCTACAAGGCTAGACGCGCCTTCTATCTACAAGGCTAGATGCGCCTTCTACCTACAAGGCTAGATGCGCCTTCTATGCGCTTTCTACCTACAAGGCTAAATGCGCCTTTTATGTACAAGGCTAGATGCGCCTTTGTCGGCATATCTTATAAATGACTTTATGACTTCTTGGTATTCAATAATGAATATTATATGACTTTTTGGTCTCGAGCATTAGTTATGGATAATTTATATGACTTTCTTATAATTCTTTCCTTTTATCTTGAGGTTAATATGGATGAAGAAGCCAGCATGAAAGGTGGAGGAGGTCGACGTCGAAGAAAACAAACCACGGCATCAAAGTCTGCTGCGAAAATTCGCCGGACTAATTCACCCTCGTCATGGACTGTAGAGGAGGTCGACGTCGCGCCAAGCACCAGTATCAGGTCAGAGCTTCCAACTGATTCGAATAAATCCATTAACCAATCTGATAGTACAACACAGAGTTTCAGTGTTGATGACGTAGCAAAACTTCTATCATCTATCAAAAATAACGACAAGCAAAGGTCAAACTTTTTGAATAACAATCAACTTAACAATGTCATACCAGAGTTTGATCCCACAAGTAAAACTCAAAGTGTGGAAGGGTGGATTAGGAAGGTTAATGAGTGTGCCAGTATCTACGATTGGGACGAGAGGCAAACCGTACATTTTGCTCTGCAAAAATTTGTTGGATTAGCTAAAAAGTGGTACGAGGCGCTACCGTCTGTCAATTTTACATGGGATGAGTGGCAGATAAAACTTAAGCGGGCGTTTCCAAATGAGCAAAATTACGGTCGGCTTCTCGAGGAGATGCTGGCACGCACTTCGCGAAATAATGAGTGTTTGCGAGAATATTTTTATGATAAACTCACTCTTTTAAATAGATGCGAGATAAGTGGTAAAAAAGCCGTAGACTGTGTTATTCATGGTATAAATGACAAATCTATCAGGAATGGTGCCCAAGCTTTAAATTGTATGGAACCTGAGGATCTTTTGAATTTTCTCAATTCTCAACGTCCTTCCGATAACTCTTTTACCAGGAAACGTAGCGACAATGTTGGGGTCACTCGGCCCGGTACATCGGTATCAGGCGATAGCAATAGTTACGCACCGGTTTGTTTCAATTGTAAAACCAAAGGTCATACTTACGTGAAATGTCCGAATCCGTTAATCAAATGCCAAAAATGTCAACGTGTAGGTCATGTTGAAGCCGATTGTAAATTTCCTACGTCTGCTCGAAGTTCCGAAGGTAAAACTGCGTCAGATTCACGCAAAACACTGACTATTTTCACCTTGAATAATAGTAACGATAAATTCTTTAAGGAAATTGAGGCCAATGGTCGAAAATTTGTTGCTTATATAGATTTCGGCAGCGAGTGCAGTTTAATGCGAGCATCTGACGCAGAAACCTTGCAACTACATAAGTCTTTAGAGAACTTGCCCGCAATTAAGGGGTTTGGAAATTCCTCGGTTATTCCACTTTATAAGAGCGCGGTTTCTTTGAAATTAGATGAGGTAGAAGCAGTGATTGAAGTCCTCGTTGTTAATGATGAGTTCATGCAAACTCCTTTTTTGGTTGGACAAGATTTCACTGAGCTACCTTTCGTCACAGTCATGAAAGACAATACTAAATTATTGTTCTACAAAAGTTCGTGTGATAATTCTTTTACTCAAGACAACCACTTTAAATTGACTGTCACGACATCTACTAGCGTGCAAAATGTCGGTTTGGTTAAAATTTCGGTTGTTGATTCTTCTTTTTCCGGAGACTTATATGTTGAAGGGTACAACTGTGCAGAGCCTGGTAATGAGTATCATTTGCACCAAGGGGTATATAGCATTAAAAATGGCAAGGGACTATTGGTGCTGACCAATCTTTCGCCCGGGACGTTAATCCTTCAACCCGATTCTCTAATAGCAAGGGCTACACGCTTTATCGAAAGAGATGTTTGCCATGTGAATAGGATCCTTAAGGATGTGTCGACATTAGAGCCTTTACAAAAGTCTGACATAAAAGTTGGCGAAAATGTTGACGATACGGTAGTTGACAAATTATTTCAATTGCTGCAGTCTTATCGGGACTGTTTTGCCCTTGACCTAAGTGAAATAGGGTGTGTCAAAGACGTTTCGATGAAGATTGATTTGGTCGATGATCGGCCTGTCGTTTACAGACCATATAGATTGTCTTACTCCGAAAGAGAGCAAGTTCGCGCTATCGTTCAAGATTTACTTGATAACGATATAATTCAAGAATCTTCCTCTGACTATGCAAGTCCTATTCTTATGGTCAAGAAAAAGACAGGCGAACAGCGTTTGTGTGTAGACTTCAGGGCAGTAAATAGTAAGACTCGAAAGGACTGTTTTCCACTCCCACTTATAGAGGATCAACTGACAAATTTGAGTGGTAATGCTTTCTTCACGACCTTGGACTTAGCCTCGGGCTATTATCAGGTTCCGATGTCTGAAGAAAGCCAACGAATCACTGCTTTTGTCACACCTGATGGGCATTATGAGTTTAAAAGAATGCCCTTTGGGTTGGCCAATGCACCAGCCGTATTCCAAAAATTGATAAATAAAATGCTTGGCGCTAAAAGGTTTGAGTCAGCTCTTGCATATCTAGACGACATTTTGGTGCCATCAAAGGATTTAGAACAAGGTTTCACTAGACTGGAAGAGGTTCTAAAACTTTTGCGCCATAATGGACTAACGCTAAAACTCTCCAAATGTAGGTTTTTTGACAATACCATAAATTACCTAGGCCACGAGATATCTTCCAGCGGGGTTAGGCCCGATGAAACAAAAATAGCGGCTGTAAAAGATTTTCCCGTCCCAAAGTCTGTGCATGAAGTTAGACAGTTTTTAGGCCTAGCGAGCTATTTTCGCAAGTTTATCCGTAATTTTGGAGAAATCGCTAGACCTCTTACAAATCTATTAAAAAAGGATGTCCCCTTTTGTTGGAGTGAAGTTGAAAGTCACGCGTTTGATCTTCTGAAAGACAAGCTTGTAGAACGCCCCATTTTGTCACTATACGATCCCAAACTCGACACGGAGCTCCATACAGATGCCAGCTCTCTAGGTGTTGGAGGAATTTTGTTACAGTGGCAGGAAAACCCCCGTGTTCTGAAACCCGTAGCTTATTACAGTCGACAAACCACACCAGAAGAACGTCACCTCCACTCCTACGAGTTGGAAACCCTCGCGATTGTTTGTTCTTTGCGAAAGTTTCGTATTTATCTTCTAGGAATGCACTTTAAGGTAGTGACGGATTGCCATGCACTAAGGACAACCCTTGTTAAACGAGACTTGGTCCCACGAATAGCGCGGTGGTGGTTGCAAATTAGCGAATTCACCTTCGAAATCGAATACAGGCCGGGAACTCAAATGGCTCACGTTGACGCATTGAGCCGAAACACGAATCTTAGCGAACCAACCACAGACTCTAACGTTACCGTTTATAATATAGAAAAAGAACACTGGCTTTTATCGCTACAAATGGCAGACCCGGACATATCGCGAATTGTGAAAATACTAAAACCAAGCACCGATGAAGAGGTTAAAGACATTAAAAAGCATTTTGTTATCAAAGACAGTAAGTTATATAGGAGGGTAGGAGATAAATTGTGCCTCGTTGTACCCCGTGGCGCACGTTTCCAAATTTGTCGATCGAATCATGATGATTTAGGTCATATGGGCATAACTAAAACCATTGAGAAAATTCAGGACAACTTCTGGTTCCCAAAGTTACGGCGATTTGTAAAAAAATATGTTGAATCGTGTTTACAGTGCGCATACAATAAAGATAATACTGCTAAACAGAAAACCGGTCACCTTTATCCTATTCAAAAGGTAGACATTCCTTTTCACACTATACATATCGACCACCTTGGTCCTTTCACAAAGAGCAAGAAAGGGAATGCCTACATTTTGACTATCGTTGATGGCTTTACAAAGTATATGTTTGCCAAACCCGTGAAAAGTACAAAAACCAAACACACTTTAAAAGTTTTACAAGATTTATTCTGGGATTTTGGTTTACCCTCGAGGATTATTTCCGACAGAGGTACGTCTTTTACTTCAACAGCATTTCAAAAGTTTTGCCACACTCACGGCATTAAACACGTACTCAACGCGGTTGCATGTCCCCGTGCAAACGGCCAAGCCGAGCGGTTTAACCAAACGATCTTGCAAGCAATGAGTAAGTTAAATATTAATACTGACGAACGCGACTGGGACATGCAACTGGGACAAGTACAATGGGGCATCAATAATACAATTAACTCCACAACTAAAAAGACTGCATCGGAGGCTTTGTTTGGCATTAAGCTTAGAGATAGTCTTTTAAACAAACTTGATATCGGTGAGGAAAACTTGCCTGCAGATCTACAAGTAATTCGGCAAGAAGTGGATCGCAATATACAGTCAAGCCAGGAAAAACAAAAACGTCAATATGATGCTAACAGAGCCCCCGCTGCAGTCTATAAGAAAGGTGACTTAGTTAAAATAACAAGAACGAATTTCAATAATCATGGCAACAGTAAGAAATTATTGTCTAAATTCATTGGGCCATATAGAGTAGTAGAATCATTAGGAAATGATAGGTACAAAATTGCAAATGTCCCAGGATTCAATAATAAGAAGAAGTTTGAGAGTGTCGTTGCAGCAGATAGAATTCGGCCCTGGATAAATTTGGGGACTTTAAATTCTTTTAAAATGTCTGATGAGAGTTCGAATGAATCAAATAGCGACAGTGAAGATGATTTACCTTTGGCCATGTTGCAACGACAAAATCAAACTTCACAAGCTGTAAATAATTTAACTTCATGAATTGTACACGAATGTTGTGATTTGAGTGTGCACCGGGAGGTTGCACGATTTAGGACGGCCGAATGTTGTGATTTTAAAATAAATATGATTAAATTGTTTAAAAATGTTGCAATTACTAAAGTTATTAGATAAGAACCTTACATGATGTTAAATGTCCTTAAATATTTTAGCCTTAAGAGGATATCCGTTTGTACGCGCTATATGATTTAAATTAAAATGCAACCGGATGACCAGCTAGTAATGCCATCTTTTCTCTACTCTGTAAATATTTAAATGTAAATTCAACCGGATATCCTCCTAACAGCGCCATCTGTAAATATTTGTTAAAATATTAAAATCGAACCGGATATTCACCTATTTAAATAATAAAATTATAAATCTTATTGTAAAGTAATAAATCTTAACGGACATCCGCCTAAAAATAGTTAAATTGTAATTAAAATTGCTTTATTAAAAATTAATCGGATATCCGGTTACTAACGCCATCTGTCTTAGACTATAAAAGCACGTGCAAGCCAAAAGTATGGCAGTTTGATGTGAAAATTGGAGTCGTGCACTTCGTAGCACCTAAAGTGTGGTGATTATAGTTAAATACTGTGAATATTGTGAAATTAAATATAAGTGGTGATTAAAATAAACATTGGAGTGTGACAAAGAGTTTTATTTTGTAAAACAAGGCAGATTTAAGATTCCTAGTTTTCTAAATAACCGCACCGTAAATAGTGTAATGTTGACCCTTGCGCAACGAAATAAAAGATGTTATACTTGCGATGCGTGTAATTGAATGCCTCAAATGTCCAGCGGTAATCTTATATAATGGCTTAAACTATGTGAGTGTGTGGGTGGTGTGTACACATACTACACCTCCCCCCTTTTTAGAAGAAAAAATAACTATTATAATATTTTTTCGAAACTGATTAGAAACTTACTAAAATTACAGTTCAAATTATAATTGGATGAATTATACAATTTGGAAAAAAAAACACAAATTTTTGTTACATTATGGAAAAAGTATTTGGTAAAACATTAATGAATTTCAGAATCACAAAATATTGTGTGTGAAGCACTAAAAATTATATAGTTGTTACTAATTGGTAAATAAATGTTACAGAATGTAAGTGTTGTTTACAAATAACTTCTAAACAGAATTTGGAAGAAATACGTATATGTCTAGTAGGTAAGTTGTTTACACCAGTAAAATAGACACAGTACACTTTTAATGATACAGCAAATAAAAAAAAATCTAATTATTACCAAGTTGTATTAAAATGAAATCTACGGCTGTTTTTTTTTAAATAGGAAAAGCGACATACTACATTCAACAAGTCAATAACAATTTTGTTACAAAAAAATATGGCTTAGAATTTACTCAAATGGAAAAGTATTTTTTTTTATACAAAGTTATTAATAATGTTGTAAAGGTTCAATTAATTTTCGAATTAAAGTTACACATCGCAAAGTTGACTTACAAACTATGATTACAATGTTATAACGATTAAAATACTAAAATGCATAATATTCGCACAAACAAACATTTTATATCCATATGAATATTAAAGTTACATTTTCAATGTTGGATATCTATAAAAGTTACAATAATAAAATGCAAGTAGTTGGGTCAAAATCTGTTTAAATGAATGTTACTGCATCATTAAATATTAACTTTTATGTAATTAGTTAATTAAAAAATTGTTAGTGTTTATTTAAAATCCGATGCATGTATCTAATCTCATAAATGATAAAATTGTACTAAAGAAGAAAAAAAATGGAGATATTTCGTCAAATTTGTTGTTTAGCTGCAAAAACTACTAAAATTAAAATATAAACCTAGTGGGAACCTTATAGCTGTTAACTAAATATCATCCATTAATAACTACAATTTTACAAGCAAAGCCGCAGGCTAAAACTAGTATCTTTATAAACATCCTTTAATTATTTCAACTTCTTTATAATTTATAATAAGTGTACGATATAAGTTCCATCTTGACCTTCATCTCATAAAAATATACAATGTTATTAAACATAATCCTAAATAATTATATAAATGTCCCATTTTAGTCAACAAAACTCATTCATTTTCTTACATTTTTATAAATTGGCACATTACTTATCATCTTCATTATTCATCAAACACTTTAGGTACATTCATACTTATTTGGCGTATCTACCTATCTTCTTACTTGCATATTTGCACACTTGCATATTTGCATATTTGGGTACTTATTTTTTACTGAGAGGCCGGCCGGCTCTACAATATTCCTATTCATATTACTTTTAGGTAACAGTCTTATTTATTTTTATTTATAGTCGACTTTTCATTATTTAAAGACATTTTAGTCCTTAATGCTATGCATAGACTTATTTTAAGGTTCATGTTTTAAGATCACTTGATCTCCAACTAATTTTAACGGAGAGAAACTCGTCTGCACCATGATCAAATGAAGGATCTGATAACCTTGACTGTACCTTGTACCCTTATTACACCATTTAATAACGAGTCCCCTTTTAAGATCTTCATTGACCTCCAACGGCTCACACGAAGAAACCTCGTTTACATCATGTTCAAACTGAAGGATTCGACATCGTTTTGTACCTCTTATAAACGCCAAAATTACCATAATGTAATGCTCTTACTTAAACTATCATTTCCAACTATGACGTAAACAATTGAATACCTTAGCATAAATGACTTTGTTTACTTATGGTTGATCAGGCCATTTGTGGTACAAAATATTTCTACTAAGTATTCCCTGACTAGCTATGCAATAACTTTCTGTCATACACACAAAACAAACTTTAAATCTCTTTCATTATTCCATCTATCTACATAAATAACAATTCCCTTTCGAATGTAACTAATGTACTCTAAGTTACAAAAGGTTTTAATACATTCATACCTTCTATTAAATCCAATCTATAAAAAACGTTGAATAAAATCTTAGTACTGGTCAGTTTTTTTTTACGTTCATGGAACTATATCTCATGCGTGACAAAAAAAATATAACACAATGTGTTTTTCAATAAAAGAAAAGTAATACAGCTGAAATAGCTTAAGGTACCCACTAAAAACAAAATGAACAAATTACATTTATTATATTTAGTAAAATTACTTTGCGTTTTTAGCATACGAGTATACTGAACAAAGTTACATAAAGTTTAAACTTTAAATATTTCATTCAATAACTGATATCAAGTTACGTACAAAAGTATGACTTGAAAGTGCAACAAGACTGTTATCTGAGTTCCTATTAAAGCATGGCTTCGAGTTTCTTTCTCATCGACGCGTTAACCAGAATGATGATACAGCAGCACGTGCATGTGCAACCTCATGAGTGTAATGCAAATAATTGTTGTCCAATACCTTCCTAGTGTAATAAATCATGTTAAAATTTTCGTAATTAACCTTTGTATCTAAGTATCAACGGAAAAAAATGTAAAATGATGTTTAGCAAAAAACGACAATCACAAAGTTAATGTTTTTGTATTATTATTTACTCCATCCTTTTATTTAATAAATAACAGAAAAAAATAAAGTAGTATAGTTAATTAAGTTGTCAAAATGTTTACAGTATATACCTTTAGTATTTACATTCTTAGTAATTTCGAGCAAAATTTGTTTCAATGAAAAAAAATACTAATTTAATTTGTAACATCTACAGTTGTTTTTAAAATGATATTATTTAGCTGAGAACAATGTCCTATTTAAAAAAATATGCTAATATGAGTATTTTAGTATCGGCAAAAGTCGTGCAAACAAGTTATTTTAAAGAAATTAATAAAAAAAAATTGTATATTCTTATTAAATTGCCATAACTGGAATTGAAAAATGTAAGCAACAAATACCTTTCCAAATAAATAAATCATAATGTTTTATTAAGCAAAAAAAAATTTTTCTAATGTCTGAAACGAAATTCTAGTAGATAGTTCGGTACTTACTTAAATCAGCTGAAAAAATAGAAATTAAAATGTATTTATGTACTCACGAAGCAACTGTACTGTACTTTTATAATAGTTGAAAAAGGATCAATATTGAAGCTATATAATGGGTTAAATTTATTACGATTTGTGATATCAATCTGAAGAAAAAAAAATACTGAATTTTTTTTTTCGAGACAATAAGTACGGACAAAACATGGAATGACAAAATCAAAACTAGAAATAAAATTTACTTCGAAGATAGTTATAATATAAATACCTTCCTACATTATGTAAACCAATTTAAAAAAAAATAAGTTTTTAAGGCATCATCATTATCAATAACCCTTATTCTGTCGCAGTCGGGTAAAAATTTTGTCAACACTGTATCAATTTGCAAATTAGGTATTTTACGTTTATCGAGTACTAGACATTAGTCTAAAACGAGTAATCATTGAGGTTATAAAATTTTCAAATACTCATAGTAACGTTAGGTTCAAGAGTGATGTAAAAAGTAAAAAAAAACTAGGAGTGATGATTTGTCTAAAATATTAAAGTAACAGAAGTTATGAAATTTAATATCGAGTAAAGAAACGCTCATAGTGGTACGCCATGACTACTTACGTGGAATTCGCTGATGAACGCAAAACTATAAATAGAACGTCATTCGCTTGTCTCTACTAGTGATAACTTTAAAGATGTTTGAAAATGCAAATATTAAATGAAATAAAAATATTCATCGCCTGATATTATAAATGGAAAAAGAAACTGCTTGTTTGTTTCAAATGCAAAATATACATTGAATTATCGTGTAAATTATTATAAAATAATAATATTAATATTGTGTTATGTGTCAATGTTATGTGATAAAAATATGATTTAGTAAAATAATCAAATTAATATAGTCACTTTAACTTTGAATAATCAGTAATGTTGGAAAATAAGTTTAAATAAATGTGTAAAATGTTACCAAATCCTAAATTGCGAAAACTGTTGCAATAAACTCAAGCTTTTTTTGCAATCAAAATTATGAATAATCCGATATGAACAGTAATGTTAACATAATTTGACCCATCTACATGTTAGCATATAAAACTTTATATTTACGATAAAATATTCAAAATCGAAATATCTAAATTATTAATTTTAATTTTTTATAACTAATTATTATTATTATAGTACATAAACAGTGTTACACAGTGGCCACGTGTACTTTTAACTTTAAGAAACACATATTTAACATGAATAACTAGGTTATATATTTTTTTAAACTAGCTCTATTTTTTTATGATAATTAATAACTAAAGCAAAAAAACTACCAAAAATTCCTGCACGGGTCTTGTTACGAGTCTGCTATTCTCCTCCTGTTGTTGAAGTCACACGGCGCCAACTTCCACCTCTGACACGAACTTCTCCCGGCGCCCAGCAACATAGCCACACTCATCGGACACCGTCATCTCCCGGCGCCCAGCAACAAAACTCACTATCCATCTGACTCGTAACAACTCCCGGCTGCCAGCATTTCCTTCATCCGGCTCCTTACATCGCCCGGCCGCCAGCACTCCCAAAATCTTCCTTTTACTTTACATTCCTTAGGCCGTCCTCAGTTTCCGTTTAAGTTTTCTTTTTATTCACTCGAAATTAGTCAGTCCTTTTTTTTTTTTTTAATTTTCAAAAAACACTAGACGTAGTAATATTTTATTGCACAGCGCTGCCCATGAGGCAGCACTGGCAGGGTCGCCATGTAATGTTGACCCTTGCGCAACGAAATAAAAGATGTTATACTTGCGATGCGTGTAATTGAATGCCTCAAATGTCCAGCGGTAATCTATTATTATAAAATGCTTTGTCCTGAATGATTCACTGACTGACGGATCAACGCACAGCCTAAACCGCTGGTCGTAGAGACTTGAAACTTGGAGGCTGTGTTCTTTGTATAACGTAGGGATCCGATAAGAAAGGATTTTTCGAAATTTTACCCCTAAGGGGGTGAAAAAGGGAAGCAAAGTTTGTATGGGACAACGTGATTCCTTGGTCCGATCTACTTCAAATTTTGCATAAACATTCTTAAAAAATATTAACGAAAAATGTGTATCGAATTTTATTGAAATTTATCTTGTAACGGGGTAAAAAGGGGAAGAAAGTTATTTTGGGGATGATTTGCTATAAAATTGATATCAATACTTCTTGGTGCTTATGTTGAAATATTTTTTATTTCATTTTTGACAATCATTTGACTTATCTGAGACAGAATGTTTTGACACATGTTTGTTATTGATGTTGCTCTCGAGAAGAGATTTTATTCCTTAGAATAGTAAATAATATTGTTTTGTGTTCAAACAGGGTAGGTATCAAGCGGTATGTGTCCAGTGTAGATTGCAGATCGTTTGTTCATATTGTCGGTGGACATTCTACGCTGCTCCCGTGGTCGAAGGGTGTCCAATCTGCAACTTTTCTGCAAACTTTTAGCAGTGGACGACTTTTGGGTGTTGATGATGATGATGGCGTAGATCTTTACATAGATTTGTCCCTTTGAATTTACGATTTGAATTCAAGTAAGTCGAGTATTCGCTATAACCTTAAACAAAGCTCAAGTTCAAACTCTTAAAAGATAGCGGGAGAAGACTTGAGGGAATTCGCTTCTCCCACAGCCTGTATGTGGCATGATGCTGTGTAAGCGCAGAGAGTAGCCTGGTCTCATTAGTACCCGAAAGAAATATACGATTAACGAAAGGGCGTAGGGAGTATTTCTATTTCGTTGTAAAATAAAAAGATAATATCCCCGTGTAAGTTTGACCATTAAAGACCGGGCTGCGTGTTGAGTGTACATAAAATATAATAAATAAATAAATATGCGCCAGACAACACACCAATGGTCTGGTACACGTGGTAAGGAATTATCTTCTTTGTGTTACGAAGTACCAGACAACGATTATGACGGGTGCGTCTCCCATAAATACTTAAATACATATAACATCCATGATTTAGGAACAAATGTCCGTGCTCATCACACAAACATTTGCCCCTTGCGGGATTCGAACCCTCGACGGCCAGCGCAATAGTCAGGAGCGCTAACCAATACACCAAACGCTTCGTCGAATATAACATTTATCTGTACGCATTTCTATGTATATATTTTAAAACTGGATGTTTTAGTTTTTTTGTTTAAAGGCGCTAATCACAGGAATTATTGGTAAGGGTATAGAATATGATAGATAGCTAATTTATCAGGGAAGGCTATAGAAGTAGTTTAATGCGTATAGGTATAGGCTTATAATTTTTCGCTACGATCTATGGGAACGGAGTTAAACTAAAACGCGCGTACGAAGTCGCGGGCGGGCCGCTAGTCTATTATTATAAAATGCTTTGTCCTGAATGATTCACTGACTGATGGATCAACGCACAGCATAAACCGCTGATCGTAGAGACCTGAAACTTGGAGGGTGTGTTCTTTGTATGACGAAGGGATCCGATAAGAACGGATTTTCTGAAATTTCACCACTAAGGGGTTGAAAAAGGGGTGCAAAGTTTGTATGGGAAAATGAGATTCCTTGGTCTGATCTACTTCAAATTTTGCATAAACATTCTTTAAAAATATTAACGAAAATTGTGTATCAAATTTTATTAAAATTTATCTTGTAACGGGGTTAAAAAGGGGTAGAAAGTTATTTTGGGGATGATTGGCTTCAAAGTTAATATAAATACTCTTTAGTGCCTAAGCCTAAAATTATTTTTTTATCATTTTTGACAATCATTTGAAATATCTGAGACACAATGTTTTGACACATGTTTGTTATTAATTTTGCTCTTGAGAAGAGATTTTATTCCTTAAAATAGTAAAGAATGTTTGTTTTGTGTTGAAACAGGGTAGGTATCTAGCGGTCTGTGTCCAGTGTAGTATGCAGATCGTTTGTTCATATTGTCGGTGGACAATCAACGCTGTTCCTGCGGTCGATGGGTATCCGACCTGAAACTTTTCTGCAAATTTTTCGTGGGGGCCTATGTTAAACAGTGGACGGCCTTGGGTGTTGTTGATGATGATGATGGGGTAGATCCCTACATATAATTTTCCCTTTGAATTCAAACAAAGCTCAAGTTCAAACGTTCTTAAGGTAGCGGGAGAAGACTTGAGGGAATTTGCTGCTGCCTGTGTAAGCGCACAGAGTAGCCTGGTCTTTTAGCACCCGAAAGAAATATATGATTGAAGAAAGGCGTAAAGAATTTCCATTACGTTGTAAATAAAAAGATAATATCCCCGTGTAAGTTTGACCAGATTAAAGACCGGGCTACGTGTTGAATCTACACAAAGTATGTATAACATTTGTCTATAATTTAAAAACTGATGTTATTGTTTGTTTGGTTGAAGGCGCTAATCACATGAACTATTGGTCCGGTTATAAAATAGATACATTGTTAAATAGTGAATTTATCAGGGTAGGCTATTTAATTAGTTTAATGCTTAGAGGCTTATAAATATTTTTGCTACGATCTATGGGAACGGAGTAAAACTAAAACGTGCGTACGAAGTCGCTGGCGGGCCGCTAGTCTTATATAATGGCTTAAACTATGTGAGTGTGTGGGTGGTGTGTAAACATACTACAATAGCTCGAATGCACTTCTTTTGAGCTCGAAAGAGTGGTAAGAGATTAACTTTAGCTGTATTGCCCCAGTGAATGACTCCGTAACGGAGATTGGAGGCTACAAAGCTGCTATGCTGTAATGGCAGACTTATTAGACACTGTTCTACAATTTTTTTTTAAAAGAAAAATGAATTTATTTATTTTATTGCACAAGTAGGTAGTGTGAGGTTTCCAATTTACAGAATTATCAAGAATTACTCCTAAAAAACGTATTTCACTAACTTCGTCAATTAATTGGTTGTTATTTTTAACAGTGATGTTCGGTTTTGTTTGCTGTGGAAGACTAAATTGAATGTATTTGGTTTTATTAAAATTAATTTTTAAATTGTTGGCTTTTATCCAGACAGCTATATTTTCTAGCGCTTCATTGACATTACTTTCATATGTGTCTCTATCTTCACCTTTAATCAATACCGTAGAATCATCGGCAAACAAAATCATTTCATGGTCAACGCATAGCGGGAGATCATTGATATAAATCAGGAATAAAAGTATTGAAAGACAATAAATTGACGGCCGTGGTAAACAAACTGATTACCGGCGCGTGCGTCATAAAGGTGTTCGGTTGCAATGCACCGAACAGACTGGTTAGTGAATGAATGAAACTGTCGCGTCGTATCAAGTGACCCAACAGTCTCCCTCCTCTACTCTCAATTGATTCTATTAGTTGTCTGTTTTCCTCTACCATGTTCAAGTCTTTTCATTCGTTATTTTCTCCGTCCAGCTGATTCTCTCCATCCTCCTCCAGCACCACGTCTCATACGCTCCCAGTCTCTCTATGTATCTTGATCAAGATTACAGAGGGAAGAATAGAAGGAGGAAGACCAAGAATAAACTATGTGCATCAAATAAAGCAAAAGGTGAATGTTGCGTCGTATCAAGAGGACAAGATAATGGCGGAAGAGCGTAAGGAATGGAAAAAACTCCACCGACAAGAGCTTAGCTCTTTAATTGGACGATGAGTGAAAGAATATAAGGAAATTGTTTGGTCTATTTATTTTTACAAGGTAACCCAACTACGTAAGGATCGTAGACTCACACTGGATACAGAACGCAACGACCGATTACAAGCGGTTTGTCTCGTGCTCTTTGTCTCAGTGTGTGTACACACGCATACACGCACACACACGCACACATCTCTAACATGTAAAAACATTTTCAAAATCAGACAATGTTTAAGAGGTGGAAAACGTTTTCTCTTTTTGTATAGAAGCTTCATCCTTCCAGCGATATCTTGGGCGCCCCACCGGCCGGCGCCCGGAAGGTTGCCCAAGATAAGCTCTCTTTACGGCTCGATCCTCTCCCATCCTCTCCACATGTCCTAGCCAGCGAAGTCGGGAGGATTTTATTTCTCCGATGTCAAAGACCTGAAAGAGCTAAAAGTGTCCGACTGGTCAGATTTGGCACAGAATAGGGAAGAATGGCGCACTTTAATGTCGGAGGCCAAGATCCACTTCGGGTCGCTGAGCCAGCGAAAGTAAGTAAGTAAGTAAGTATAGAAGCTTGCGCGCACACGATCCTCTTAAAGCAACCTTGTTCTAGCTGTAAGTTCCCCAAAAATATATAATTCTTCCGGCCTGTTTCACATTGTTCTAATAAGTTTAGTAAAGCGTTCTCTGTCCAATATTCAATCTCTTTTCATTAACTTAGTAGAGAAAGCTACATTCACACTCTTTTAAATCCTACGCTGGTGTTTTCTAGTTCAAGATTTTGCTATTGATTTGATGTTTCGTTTACGGAGACAGGTACATGAGGTCAATTCTCGTGCAGTTCTTAGACGAAAAAAGTTCACTTAACGAATTTTTCTTTTTCAAAGAAATCACAGTTATTGCTTGATCCGGGTCACGATTGCTATGCATTTTGATTTCTTTCGTGCAGTAGTTTTTTTACGTGAATATATTACATGATTTTTTCGGTAAAACATACTCGTAATCGAATTACCACAAGAAATAAGTTCGATCATGCGAGAATCGGCATCCTGGTCGAAAATTTCTCGTGCTAAACTTTAAAAGTTTAACGTGTTTGTCTATGTATTTGTCTGTTGTATCGTAGCTCCCAAACGAATGAACCGATTTTCATTTAAAAAAAAATGTGGAATAGAAAATTTTATCTTGAGTTTTCTTCTATTCAGACTTTTGTATTTTATTTGCGACGTGGTTTTTTTTTTCAATTTAAAATTTAATTTAATAACAATTTTGTAGGTAGTGATGATTCGTCCAAAATGGCGTATTGACTCACAGTTTCCGGGGCCACGTCCCTCGTGTGCACAACGCCGTGTTGTGAGCAATGCAGAGACGTGGCGGAGCACGACGCCAGCACGCACTCCTCCACGGACCACGCGCACGCGACCCACGACGCGCACGCCTCTTGCACCGGCCCGTTGACCACGCCTTCTACGGAACCCACGCGGGATGATGCTGGGAAGGAAACGGTTATGGGCATTTCTACAGAAACGACTGATTGACCTACTGGAGCAAAAAAACTACCTTTAAAATTGAATAACGTGTCTCAAAAAAATCACACGTATTTATACAACTCTTGGCCTGATGGAGAGCATATAAAAAAAACCACCAGGGTGTACATATGGCTTTAAAAAAATCTGGAAGTTCAAAAACGGGCAGAATTTGGCCTAAAATGGAGTGTCCGGTTCCCAGAATTTACTCGTTTTTGTTTCATAACTTTTAAAATAATGACTTACTCATTATTATTTCTACATTCCTGTAACAAGGGATAAATAATGAAGCCATAACAGTGTTTATATTGATTCTGAATAATTTAGTTTTGATACAGTGACACATTAAAATATTGTCCGAGGGGTGTACCTCAATTCGGTGAAATTTACTTTTATTTACCTATAGCACTATCTACGCTTATTAGAAACGGTTACTATGGATTCCCGCCATCTAACCGTTGCCCCCGAGCGGCCGAGCACTATAGACGGGGGACTTGTAGCGTTGAGGAGCAATTTTCAGAGGTTCGAAATCATTCGGTGTTTTTGGTTTAGGGTAATTTCACAAATCGGTGTGCCACTTAAATTATGTTTCTGAAGTATTATTGGAGATTTGTGCTAAAATTATTAAGTGTTTAACTGCATTTTGCCGTTACATTTAGTTAAAATTACTGTTACTCATAATATTTTTGAGTAATTTTATCTATTGTGATATTTTCTCAATTCCGTGGATCTCAATTCCGCTGGAAAATGGGCACCGAATTGAGATTTTACTGTGAAATTATGAATTTTTCTAATAGGAACTATTCATTTATTTCATAAAACGATTCTGCTGGAGATTGTGTATGGCACTGTCTTATTTTTTCTAAGACTTAGGCCAATTTTAGTAAAACTCTCTCTCTCACAATCCAATAAACAGATTGAAAAAGTGTAAACACAAAACTACTTCTTTTTAAACTTAAGAGCTTGGCTCTTATCGGTGGAGCAATTGCCATTATTTTCTTTTTTTGCCTTTTTCTTGTCATCCTGGTATGACATGACATTTACTTTTTCCCTTACTTGGTCAGAATAACTTTTCCTAGGTCTTCTTCATCCCCTCATTCCTTCCACTTTCAAAATTTTCAGATAGGCAAAACAAATGAATTGACGGTTTTATGTATTAATGGCAATAAATAGAGCAATAAAAATACACTTGAACAAAGACCTATCCTAAGTATCAAAAAAGACACATCATCATCATTATGAAAAGGACGTCCACTACTGAACATAGGCCAACCCCACGGCTTGCCACAGCGACCGATAACTAGCGTTCTGCATCAAGTTTAATCTTGCAATCTTTACAAGGTAGTCTGTCCATCTTGTCTGTGGACGTCCTACACTGCGTCTTTGGTTCTCCAATCTAGAACTTTTCTGCCTCAATGGCCATCAGTTCTTCGCGCTATGTGCCCTTTTCATTGCCACTGAAGCTTACTAATTTTAAGGGCTACGTCCTTTACCTTAGTTTTTCTATGTATCTCCTCATTTCTGATTAGTTCTCGTAGAGAAACACTGAGCATAGCCCTCTCCATCACTCGTTATGTGATTTTGAGCTTCTTTATAAGGCCCGTAGTAAGATACCATGTTTCGGATCCATATGTCATCACACACCTCCTGTATGCCAATGATATAGTCGTTGTGGCAAAGACGCTGAACAACCTTGGAACTATGCTCGAAGAAATGGATGAAAAAGACGAAAATCATGTCGAGCTCCCATAGTGTACATACTCCAGTATCTGTTTGGGAACTAAATTCTTAAAGTTGTTGACGAGTATGAGTCTACCTGGGAATAGTAATCCAATTAGGTAGGTTAAACTTTGAGAAAGAGGTCAATCAACGATTCCAACTCAGCTAGGCAGCGTTCGGGAAATTGTGCAAAAGTATCTTCTCGTCTCAATTACTCTAGTGTCGTAGGAAGACGAAAGTCTTCAACCAGTGTTTATAACCAAACATAAATAAAATGTTAATTAGATTTTTTTGTTTATATTTCAAACAATCAATAAAGAAAGGCACAAAAACCTGAAATAAACCATTACCGATAGACCAGCAGTTATTTAACAAAACGCATTAGGTATTTATTATTTTGGTCATTCTAATACATTATTTTTTTATAAGGTTACATCAATTCTCAATTCATTTTCTCAATTCGGTGCTTTCTCAATTCGGTGCTCAACTTTTTTCATTAACCACTCAACAAAATTAAGGCAAATAGTTATTTTTAGGTTCAGGGTGGGGTAAACTTATTTTTATATTATATAAATTACTTAAAAAAGCAAATTACAAATCAACCACCGAATTGAGAAAAAAAGTACCCTTCTGTAGAAATGTCCTTATGTTAGGGCCTTGATACAAATGGTTTTTATTAAATAAATCGGCTTTTAGAGGTCAATCATAGCAAGTCGTTGCTTAACGTATTCGTTAATCCTATTACCTATTAAATTTAAATACAGGAAGGATATGAATTTTATTACAACGGTGATTAAACCCACAGTTTTTGTTAGCTTATTGAGGTCTGATCGTAGCCTTAGCTGATTTTGAATAATAAAATAAGTTGTAAAAGGGATCAGAATTTAAAATCGTTTATTTCCTAAAAACATTGTAAAAAATGAGAAATGTGATAGTAAAATAAAATAGCAATTACACTTATTTCCACTCACCA